>JAOTAV010000764.1:0-10298 GCA_026546445.1 Cyclargus thomasi | reverse complement strand
TTTTGATAAAATGCTATGTACACAACGATATGAACACTACAATATTTTGACATGACACGATAATCATACACGAAATAATCTTTTGTTAATAGTTGAAGTCTTTTTAAATTTAATGGCCGGGTAACAAGACCTCTATGCCAAATTAAAGTCTGTGATTAAATTCTAAATAAATTAAATTATTCTTTATGATATTTCAAGCATTTATATTAAGTTCGACCACAGGTTGCCAATTATGTAATAACTTTCACATAAAAAAAATTATTTCTTTGGTTCATTGAAAGATTTTCATTTTTTATGAGTCAATTTTTATCTGCCGCACTATGCACCTATGAAATTCGCTGCATTCCTACCAGGCTATTACGCTTCCGCCCATAGGCCAACAACAGCTCTTTATAGTTCCAGGCTGGTTTGGTTGGTTTGATTTAGTTGGGGGCTGCGGATTTGATAAAGCTAACTTGAATTAAACATGAGTTTATTTTATCTCTACTTTTAATTCGACTTTACACTCCCCTGACATAAACCATTTGTACCCAAGCAAGGTTGCGGGTAATAGCAAGTGAAATACATATGAGGGGTACATAAAACACGGAATTTGACGGAAAGCTTCTTCCGTCGCTCCTGCTCCTTTAGACAAGTGGCAAGCAATTATCGTTTACGAAAATCGCTTTTTAGATCACGTGACATTTCGCTCGACAGTGTCAATCCCATACATAAACAAACTAAGCGATTTTCGTAAAGGATAATCGCTTGCCACTTGCCCAGGGGGCCTGGGGGGAACATCAGAAGAGTTACAAGTTCGGCTGGTCTTTTAAACTTATCAAGCAGACTGTACTATTAGCATGGTATTAGGTTTCTTATGCTGCGGTAGGTCGTAGAGTGCTCACATAAAAAAATATAAGAAGTATGCGGGTAAAACATGTCTAAACTATTAAGAACCCCGTAAATAAGTAAGTTTGATCCCACCAAAAACGTTCTGTAAAAATAAGACCAAGTCTCGATTGCTTGTTTCTCTCTAAAAAGTTATTAAATCTAGATAAAGGCGTGCCAAGTCAAAGGTTAAAATTAGCAGTTAAAATTAGCCTTTAAAAAAATTAGGTTAGTAGCTGGCTTAGATACAGGATACTTTTTTATCTCGATTGAATTGTATAGATTAGGTACATAATGAGTGGCGTAACTATACCGTTCGAGGCCCAAGGCAAATTCGTTTTCGTTTCACTATGTCAATCCAATACAAAAACACGTCAAGAGATTATTGTAAAAAATAATCGCTTGCCAATTGTCTACGGGGCTAATCGGGGTTCCAGCTGGGGGTCCTTGGCATTTTGCCGGCTTGCCAACTTGTAGTTACGCCACTGTACATAATTATCTATACATATAATAAAACAGTAAAATAGGTGTGTCTGTACATTTCATATTTTTACAAAATAATCAATGTGGGGTGCTAAGAAACAGTAATAGAAGACATATCGATAAAAAAAGTTGTCTATTTATCTGTTTGTCTGTTTGTGGACGCTAATCTCCGGAACTACTGAACGGATTTTAATAAATATTTTTTTGTTTAATAGCTATTACTTTGTTTAATAGATACTTTTTATCCCGGAAAAATTTACGGTTGCCACGTGATATACAAATTTTCGCGCAACCAAGTTGCGGGCCTCAACTAGTATCATAAAAAACTATAACGCCGATTGGAGTTTATTTTCTCAATTAATTTTCAGCCACTTGCTAAGGTGTAAAATGCTTAATGTTCTTTGGACATGGCTTTTAACACTTTCATTACCTTTGTAATAAACCAGCAGTAATTTCACGCAGGTTTATATTCACTTTTTTACCAGAAGCAGTTTTGCATCTGGCGTTAAAGACTGAACGGTAAGTTATCAGTAATGCCTCGGTTACACAAGGCTTTTTTTTAAATTCTAGTAAATTAAGATTTCTAGCAATATTCCGCGAAAATTAAGCTCAACCTGCAAATAAAAAAGCCCAAACTCCGGGGGTCAGGATGTGGACTCTACGAACAACGTCCGTTAAGTGCGTACCGGTAAAGTTACTCACTGAACGGAACACAGCACAACGCCGTTTCACTTTAGGATAGCAAGCTAGTGTAGACATGACTAGCTTCATGTGAACTTTTATAGTCGTAATTTATAGTCATATACCTATTTAAAAGTTTAAGTATAAATATATATTTTTATGTTACGAGAATAATTTAAATAAACTGGTGGTCGCCCTGTGGTCGAAATTCGACCATAAATCTGAATCCAATCACAGACTATATTTAATAATATTGGTATTTCACACTCCTCCATATCAACTATAACTGGAAAAAAAATTCATGCGTCTTTCGTAAAAAGGGGTACAAAGTTTTCCGCTCGCGTATTAATATACAGATAAAGATTTTTCAGACATACTCGTATTTTGAGATTACTATTTACTATCAGGGAATTGGATTCGTAGCCAGGTTTGTGACGTTATGTCAAACCCAGCCCGAGCTCAGCCGAGCAGCAGCAGCTTACTTGAAATAGACATATTGCGAGTTCCGACCAAATGACGAAGGTCAGTCAACTATCCAGAATCAATTTCTTCGATAGTACTACTCAATATCGAAGAGGGCTGTAATAATAATAATAATCTCAGTTATTAATAAAGACGATTTGGCTAGCCAACTTGTCGCCTACTAACTCTTATAAGCCAGCTTACATAATTCATCTAAGTATACTGCAGAAGAAATCGATGTAAATATTGTATTTAGAAAAGTAAAATTTTCTATTTAAAAATAAACAGCAGTAGAGG
Organism: Cyclargus thomasi; assembly: GCA_026546445.1. Taxonomy (NCBI): domain Eukaryota; kingdom Metazoa; phylum Arthropoda; class Insecta; order Lepidoptera; family Lycaenidae; genus Cyclargus; species Cyclargus thomasi. The sequence goes on along the minus strand of JAOTAV010000764.1, from coordinate 7,508 downwards.
AGATAACTAATTATAGTTCGGGTAGAAACGAAACCTTGTTTTTCTTAAGGGAGTTTCTTTCTTTAATCAAAAGTGTCCGGGTTTCAGACGGACCTATTATTACAAAAATTATCTCGGACCGTCCCGGAATAATAAATTAGGGCGTATCCGGGATAACCCGGACAGACGGCAGCCCTACCCTGCCATCTAGGTAACTCGTCAGCGTATAGACGCTGCGTCGGATTTAGTTAAATACAGTCTATAATTTAATATTTAATTTAATAAAATATTGAAATTTAATATTAGTAATGCACTTTAATAAAATACCATAATCTACCGGTCACTTAACTACATACTACTTAAATGACTATTTTCTTAAATTTCATTTAATAAAATGAAAACGGGACTGTAAATAAAAATTAAAATTAATTTAGTAGTTTACGAGTCTATAGCAAAGCAAACAATGTGGCACGTCGTTAATAGTTATTATAAGATTTTAAAAGACTATAATAATTACCTATTTAACTATTTGTTATTAGGGGCACACTCAGAAACTTTGGATGAATATAGTAAATAAGACCTTGATTTAATGATGATTTACAAAATCTTATTTAAACATAAAAATCAAGAAATATAGGGCGACCGTTAATTCGTAGTTAAAATAATTTATTTAACCCAGGAATTTTGTAGTCTTCGGGCCCTAATTGATAAAACAAGTCGCTGTACGCAAAAAGATTAACAGCAAAGCTACGACGAAGTCAGAAAGTTCTTATGCCGAGAGTCCGAACATTGACGCAAGATTAACTTTTTTTGCGCGTACTGGCTAAATATTTTGTATTGAGCGAAAGTTATATGAACTAAACATAATAAACCGGCCAAAATATTTTTTGCCCATCGCGATTTCAAAAGCAAGAAGCTACCGACTTTCCGACGTTATTATTGTCCGCTTTTGTTACTAACCCTCGGATGCGCACCGGGCTCTTTCAACCGGCTCAGATGATCCGTCCTTTTGTACCTCATACTTATCTGGATTATCCCAACATAATTACCTGTTTTGCGAAACTATAATTATGGCTAGAAGAAACAACTTTTACAAGTAAATGTTAGAAAGCCAAACAAAAGAGTGTCAAATGTATAGCAGTAGCTATGCGCGAATATATTTTTAGAAGGACGAAATAATATAAACAATAATACTAATAGATCTCTGCTCGATTTCCCGCTTAGCTGCAGTCACTAACTAAAAATAATATTAGGCTAACTTTAAAAACACCGGAAAACTTCGACTTACATAAATAAAACTTAAATCTAAAAGAATGACAAACACAAATGCAAAACTATAAAAAATATGTGTTATACACAAAATATTTTCCCACACATTTAAATGATTTTGGGATATTGATTAGTTTTAAAATAATAAAACGTTAACCACTCATAAGGTCGTATAAAAGCCATTTAGTTTAACAAGTAGCACTAGAACAATGTGAATAATGAACAAAATTACAAAGAGCTCTTTAGCTTTATGGCGAAAAGATGTCAGCAACAATAGTGCTTTATTTCATACATTTGTTGCGAATTGCTACTTCTTTTCTTATTCTTCTCGTTTTTGTTAATAACTTGAAGGGCCCTTAAAAACCTCAAGTGATAAGACTTTTACAATGTCAAATTCGCACGTACTGTGTGAACTTATTCCTCATAGTGCTGCTATGGTTTTCTTATTTTGTTAATGTATTTAAAATTGCTTGTGTTATTTTTTTATATTGTCTAGTTAATTTTTTTTTCATTATGTATTAGAATATATGGAATGTTATATTAAAATAAGGTACTTATAATATTTGTTTTTAGGATAACATGCCTTAACGAAGAAACTGAAATGGAGATGCAGTCAATTCCGGCGTCATCCAGTGAGTATATTTTTATTTTTTTTAGAATAATTTATAATCTTTAATTTCATTAAATTTATTGACATAATCCCGCTAAATCAGCTACTTAAGAATCAATTTCGGTGGTACCTTAATTCGTCATTACGTAAGAATACATTTTAAAATTATTTAATTCATTAAGTATGCACAGTTTACTTATAATGCATATTTAGATGACATGTTAAAGGTAATTTGACCATAGCGATATTCCCACGAGTACATTAGCGCATCTGCCTCCGCTCCCACCCTCTCAATCCCATGACAATACGTGATAACGATACTAGCTATTTATTCTTAATGATGATATGTGCTAGTTTTAACTAATAATGTATTAATACTTATAGTGAATATATGAAAAACTGTTTTAATTAAAAAAGATGTAGGTACTATAACCAAACTTAGAATTAAGAGTTTGATAATTTATTTAATTTGCTGTTAGTGCGTACTTTGTAGATGGTTCTATTTTTACTTTTAATCTTGATTGGGTTTAATTCTTTTATTTTACGCTATTTCACGAGTCAAAATAGAAATGACTGTCTTACGTCACTTTAGATTCCATAATTTATAATTGATTCTTGTGAGTCATGGAATCATAAAACGTTAAAAAATCTTGTCCAGTAAAGATGCATCAAGTAAATTCATTTATTTTACACTTATCTCAGAGTTCCGTTTTAAAACCGATTAAAATCTATCTGTAATTCATCGTTCAAACGTGGGAATATCAACTGCGTGATGATGTGCTAATAAATACGAGAGCATCTCATTCCCTATCGGGGGTAATTAATATCTGGCTGTTTTGTTATCCGCGTGTCACGCAACTAGGGTCGCGGATACAGGTGACCGCTCGCACGCAGCGTGAGGGTTGATTGCCATCGTTAAACAAACCGTTAATTTTCTTAATCATATGATGGTTAATGAAATGATTCACCCACCCAATATTAATGATATATGAATTGCCGGGTTCATAGATCAAATCAAACGTTGGAAAAGAGCAGTGCAAATAAAGTGTAAAGTTATCAATAAAATGTTATAATTATAAAAATTACACTATGTAATTTGTGATTTTATTTCCCGTGAAGTTGGACCTAGTAAAAGTGTGAAAGAAAAGTTTCTTACATGTAAATATGCTATAAATTAAAAACGCTAAACACAATTTTGTTAAGACGAACCCATTTGTTATGTACCTCCACTTCTTGGTTTTTATTTTATTGTCTATAATGGGTTTTTTATTTCGCCATACATTCGACACCGCGCTTCCTGCCTCGCAAGTGTACCCATTCATGTGCACCGTTTAATTCGGAATGTCTTATTGAATGGAACTGCCTTTGTGCCTTTTCGACTGGGCCATGTTTGGATGTGTATTAAATACAGGCATATTATCTTGTGCTTTACTGTTGTTCCGTGGGACCGTGTTGAGGTTCGAACAAAACATTTCGTATGTGCGATTTTTTGTCAAGAGTATTTTTTGTACGCGTCTTGTTACGTATTTTAATATCTTTATTACTATAGAGTGCGTTTGACCATAACAACATTTATTTTAAATGAAACGTTAAGAAAGTTATCGGTTTTTTAGTTTTTAAAATTAAGTTTGAATTGCAGTTTTTGGCCCCTAATTTATGAGATTATTATTTAAATACTAGTGAATACATATTTCAAACCTATCATATAAAGTGTAAACGCGGTACGCTTGTGACCCTAGAAAGTGACACAAAAATGGCTGAAAGTAATCGGGTGCAGTGATAATTTATAACCGGGAGGAGTTTTGTGAGGGGCGGGGTCTGAGCGACCCCACTCAGCACCGCAGTGTCAACTGTCAACCGAATGCGGCAGAGATTTAATATCGCGCGATTAAAAAATGTGCTTTACTGGTCTACTTACAAGTTACAGCTCAAGTCACGCGGCTCCGTCCGCGTGGTAACAAAGATGATATATTTTTCCTAAATTTTCTTGTTTTTCTCACGTGGACTTCAAATATTTTGTTAAAATAGTTCTCAGGGATTCTTTGGGCAAGCTCATGTCGCTAAGGCACTCTCGTAAATTAAAAAAAACTTTCTCTGTCGTTACACGCTTTCCACTATTATCCACCCCCCTGATTCACGAATCGATTCTATAAAAAAACGGAAACGTTCTCACGGAAACTCCTGCCACTTTTAACATAAGTTTCCGAAACCGGGAACGAATCCGCGCAGAACCGTATCGTGAATCAGGGGGCTGATCAAGAGATATAGGTTTAAAGTTCGAAATTCAAAATTTTTTAACATCATTTTAACCGTTTTGCCTAGGCCGCATTCTTTACGACGTACCTTGCGCGGTATGTCGCGACCACTCATCGGGAAAGCATTACGGCGTGTTCGCTTGTGACGGCTGCGCTGGGTTCTTCAAGCGCTCCGTGCGTCGAGACAGGAGATACGCATGCAAGGCTAGAAACCCTGGTCTCTGCCTGGTCGATAAGGCCCACAGGAACCAGTGCAGAGCATGCCGACTCGCCAAGTGTATTGATGTGGGCATGAATAAAGATGGTAAGTGCTGCTTGCTCGGACAACGATAATATTGTGGAATTTTAATTTTTTAAATTTTAATATTATGGATAATAATAGGTAAACACCTCGCATTTTGGAAACTTAATGCTTTTGGTATGTCTATAAGGAGTACATAAACAGATCTCAGAAAACTTATGTATATCTTTTTTATTACTAGGCCTAAAATATAACAAATAAGGTACAATCTTCGCGTAGATTAGTTGTTGTTAGATTACACAGACAGACGAGCTACTATCTCGCGATTTTTTGAAAATCGCCTAAAAATAGGAATATTTTTGTAAGCTTCTCTAGAAATTATGTTTTTCCAATACCAAAAGTAGTTACTCTCCAATATGGAGAGTAACTACTTTTGGTATTGGATCCTTTTAACTAAGTATACATTCCAAATATCAAACCGACTGGTTGCTTCGGAAACGCAAAGCGAAAAGACAAGCAATCACTTATTCCCATTAAAAGTATTAGTATGTGTATTTATAATTCCTTATCAATTGCCATACTCATTGGTATAAAACTTCCAGCGGTGCAGCACGAGCGCGGGCCCAGGAATTCAACAATCAGACGTCAGATGGCCTTGTTCCTGAAGGACCCGCTACCACCTTCGGACATTTCCGCGCCAGCCCCGCCTTTGCTGGATTTAGGCGTGCCCAAGCACACGGTATTAACACCGCCGCCGATGTCGCTTTTTCATCCTTATCATGCGTACAGCAGACTGAGCTTAATGACGTCACCGTTGACGCCATGTACCCTAAAGGCGCCCTCGCCTCCCCCAATAACCACGTCACTGTTGAGTCCCGCAGACCCCGAGGCGATGTGCGAGGCAGCAGCACGACTGCTCTTCATGAACGTAAAATGGACCAAAAATGTTCCCGCCTTTGGCTCTCTGTCTCTTTCAGACAGATTACTGTTATTAGAGGAATCCTGGAGAGACCTCTTCGTAATCGGATCAGCACAATTTCTATATCCGCTCGACTTGAATGTACTAAATGCCAAGAATCGAAGAATCGATACCAGCGATGTGGAAGAATTCCACAATGTTCTAAAAGAATTGACCAGAATGCATCCAGACTCAAACGAGTACGCGTGCCTACGGGCAATAGCACTATTTCGGACTAGTTTGGTGGAGAAAAATGCTACGGGTAGCCCAAGCGTAACGGAAGTCAAGAGGCTTCAGGATTTACCAGCCATAGCTGCATTACAAGATCACTCCCAAGTTGTGTTGAATGAGGTGAGAGAAAATCATTTTAATTATACTAAGGGCCTGTTTTACCACTTACTGATAAAATTTCAGATATGCTATTCACGAATAACATGATAATCGTAATGTATAAATCTTAAATAAAAAATATCTCTTCTGCAGATCAAGTTAAGGCAATCTCTCAGTTTTCTCTTCTTAGTATTCCCGATCAGACAAATTCATATGAAACTAATTTTTAAACTCTGGAACTTTATTAGTAAGTGGTGAACCCTCTATTTTCTAAATAATTTTATGTTGTCAACAAATCTATTTAATAAAAAGATAAAACGAACGGTAGTTCGTTTACGAAGTTCTTACGTAGAGTCTGACCTCAATCCAAATTAAGACTACTATAAATTGTTGTAGCCATAAAAAAGAAAATAATATATACGGCCGAATTGAGAAACCTCCTCCTTTTTTGGAAGTCGGTTCATAAATTGTGTTTATCATCTGAATAATTCACCTAATTATGCGTCACTTTAAATATGAAATGAAAATCCAAAATCTCTAACAAATTTCTATTCTCTATGTACATCCATAAAAATATCTAGGTCTCTAGATTTAGGTGAGGCAGATATTTTCATTAAGTCATTATAACTGACGTTAGTGCCGGTGCTGGAAACTGACTCATACAAATAACACGCAGTCAGTAGTTCGTCGGAACTTAGATACTGACTCTGTAGTCAGACGTCAGTTACTGACCGTTTGGCCGACACAAGGGTGACATAATATATTTACTAACGAACTTTTCAATTTCAGTACACAACTCGGATGTATCCAGTGGACCCTACACGTTCAAGTCGACTTCTTCACGCACTTTCGACGATAAAAAGAGTATCAAGCAATACAATAGTAGAACTATTCTTTCGTTCCACCATTGGTGATATACCGATAGAAAGGATAATAAGTGATATGTACAGATCTGGAAAAGAATCGTGACGAAAACCTTTGTCGTTATAGTTTGGCCAACAAGAACAGAACCTTGCAATTTCGATGTAGCATTCTTTACAACATCACACGTTGTACCTCAATTTCAATTTGAAAAGCATTTTATTGCCAATAAAGTTACAATATTTTACTTAAAAAACGAATGTTAGACGGGAGGGCTACATTTCATCTTCCTTATTGGCGTGTCCTTCTGACACAAAGGCCTCCTTAAAACCTCTTCCTCTCGCATCTATCACGAGCCAGCCGTAGCTACAAGTCGCCAGTTGAACTCTTAATGTCCCCTTTTTCTTTTGGTGTTATATCTTGGGAGCCATTCCGTCGTTACTTTTGTCCATTCATCTGGTCCTCTAATGATGTGTCCCTTACATTGCCACTTATTTTTTTTTACTTTTAGATATATACATCCTCCCTTGGTAATTTTTGTTGTACCTGATAGGAAAAAAAGTTTGTTCGCATTTTAGAATACATGTATAATGGTAGAAACAAGTTTTGAACATAAATATGTAAATATATAAAATTTTGACTATTGATATGAATTTCCTAGTCGGTATAGAAACTTGTACCCAGTCTGGCCCGTTATAGTCAGCGCCTTATACTAAGAGCATGATCGTTAAATTTGAGATGTTTTTTTTTCTGTTATTCTTTATGAGTAAGATCACATCGAGTGGACCCCCCCATTTTCAACTTGATCATGAAAATTAAATCCACCAATTTTTTTTTAACTAACCATTGTCGAAAGTAAATCCCCACAATAGTTTTTTGAAATTTTAGTTTTTAACAATTTTTTTATAGTAATAATTTTGGGTGCTTTAATTTAAAAATAGACTTCTGATTAACCATAACAGATTATTTAATAAAAAAATGTCAGGGTCCTTTGTTCAATATCTA
>JAOTAV010000763.1:0-10298 GCA_026546445.1 Cyclargus thomasi | reverse complement strand
AGCCAATTATTATTAAAAAAAAATTAAAACTGACTTCCAAAGGAAAAAACAAAAACAATAAAAAAAAATTAAAAAGTATTAAATAATCAGCCTATTTCCGTACACAATCTTCACAATTTTGAAGTCGGTACCAGACAAAAATTTAAATTAAGACAAATTATGACATGTTGGCTTTAACATAAAATCATGCTGTGTAAATTTTTGAATGCTTTGTAATGAAACATATTTGCAATGTTTTAAATAATTCGTATAATTAACTTAAAAATAGTTTAATATACTGCTTTTTGTCATTAAACATGTCACTGCATTTTAGAACATTTTAGTTAGTATTTATTGTGCTTTAGGTAGTTTTAGGCCGGCCACATAATATAAATTTCGCATCTGAATTCAGTTTTTTAACTTCTTAATTCAGATAGGCGGGAACACTAGTGACGGTATGGCTAATATTAATCATGTGGGCTTCAGAATTTAGTCTTTCCGGGTATAACAGCACCTCGCGGAAGGTCTTTCTTTGATCACAACTACCGTCACGCATGGACACTCATGACAACCGAAGACTCGTAATTGCATTGTCGGCCTTTATGAAAAAATAGGGAATGTGAATAAGGATATGGGATTAGGAAAGTTCGGCCACCGGTAAACTCTGAGTGAGTTCTCTAAACGAAACACAGCACGGCGCTGCGCCTTTTCACGACAGTTGTCTGTGAATCGTATCACTCCGGTCGAGCCGGCCCATTATGTACTAAACACCATACTGATTTTTTAAATTCTGGAAGGCTGGCCTCATATAGGCCAGCCTTAACTATGAGGCGAGGCAAAAAATATTTATATATAAAAACTTCAGCACGAGTAGGCCAGTTACAAATTCGATTTTTTCGAAACTATAGCCGTTTTTTCATCCATGATTCCAAACGTATTCCATGCTAAAGGTGAATCGACATAAGTTGGTAAAAAAGTTTATATGAAATATTAAATTTAATGTAATTTTTTTCCAACCAAAATAGTACCTATTTGGTTGTCTGTTCTAAATTTGGTATAGATTCTTTCAGTACTGGTAGAGAATATGGGACATTTTTATAACAAAAAATATAAGTCAACACGCGATAAATTAGTGTGAACGAATTTCTCCTTAACGACTGGATCAATTATGATAAAATCTTTAGAAAAATATGTATATTTTACTTGAATATGTTGGCCGAAGCATAGTTAATAATTATGTTAGTCACACAGGAAATAAAAATTTTTGAAATTCACAAAACTACATAAATTGCATACTCTCGCAATAATTTTCAATGTACCGCGGGTTAAATTAATTCATAGCCAGTCGACGACATACGTAATTTGGTCAGAATATGTCATTTCTTAGTTAGTCGTAATCTGTTGGCTTGTTTGACATAACGCGACAAAATAACTAGGGTCTGCTATCTGGTCATCAATCAGGTTTTTTATAGTACAATAGCTGTTGCCCGCGACTCCGTTCGCGTGGTAAAGTAAATGAGATTTATTATTTTACTGCTTTTTTTCTTGATTTTTTTTTATTTTCTTCTAATGCAATAAACCTCACAGAGCTACTTTGAACTTACGAACGAATGCAAAACCGTGGAAATCGGTTCGTGCGTTCCGGAGTTATATCGTCAGGAAGAAAATCCCCACTTATTATTATACTGGTTAATAATTTATATATCACACGGGAATCGTACATTTTCCCAGGATAAAAAGTATCCTATATGTTGCCCAGATGTAATAGCTATTAAACAAAAAAAAAGATTTATTCAAATCTGTTCAGTACTTTCGGAGATTAGCGCGTACAAATAGATAAAACTACAAACAGACAACTTTGTTTTTGTCGATATGTATTCTATTACTTTTCCTTAGCACTCCCACATTGATAATTTTGTGAAAATATTAAATGTACAGACACACTAATTTTACTGTTTTATTATATGTATAGATGTAGAATACTGCTTCTACACTTCACGCACGTAAATCACAAAAATATTTATCGTTGGTATTACATTGAAAACTGAAACTGGAAATTAGGAGATGCGGCCAATAAAAATTGCAAGTCAAACATCAATGGAACACAAAACAGAAAGTGGTCCAATTAGCTCCTTTGAGTGCCGCGGTCGTCAGCAATTAATTAATTTCTTTGATATTCTACTTCGTAAAATAAAAAGTTAAGTGTAAAATGTATTATTTTGAAGTTAGGATTGGATAGGGTGGCATATTTTGTAGTGGTGGATGGTTTGAGCATGTCACGGTTTTTTAATACTTTATCTTTCGAGCGTTACTTGGAGAGAAACTGAAAAATAATAATCAATGGGGCTGTTCGATGTTTCTACTAGGAAATGTAGCCGTAGGGTCTTTGACAACAAACTATTGTGTTTTCACGTTGTTGTCATCAATCGAGGTTTGTATAGAAGTGACAAATTTTTTGACAGAGGGTTAGTAACCACCTACATTAGGCCAAGGCACTTTATATTATTTTGATATAGTTCCTACGCTCTTATAAAATTTATTATATGCGTTTGACGATTAAAACACGCAAACGTATTTTAGTACGGACTTAAAGATGTCATGATAACAAAATCCTATCCTTCTCTATCCTTACGCAATAAACAGAGATCCTTGAAAATACAAGTACAGGTCTATCGTTACCTAAAACCTTGTTGAAAATACCATTCAGGGACATGGGATAATATATTCCAAGTATTTCAGGTACAGAGCTTCTTGCGTCAATCAATCTGTCTTTTAAGAGGCGTCCCCAACGTGAATGACACTATTTGTATTTAAAGACGTAATGGAAGAAAAATCCTTCAAACCCTTTTATATAAACAATCTTGTGAGAAACGTCTTGTTTACTCCGTTGACGCTAGAGGGTTAAAAAACTATTTGATGTTTTGGACGATAGTGCAGACACTACTTGTTACTAAGCGAATATAGTGATTTTGCACATTCTAGGTGGCAGCGATCATCAACCCTTTGTCAAAAAATTTGATATTATTCCGCAAACCTTGATCATAATGAAATTAACAAAAAGGAAAGTTACAGCGCCTTCTGCACCTGCATTGACCGAAAGCACTATACTTCAAATTTGCCAGTTCAAAATAAAAAGTAATCAGGGATATAAGTTTCGATACTCATTTAAACTTTCATAAAGTTTAAACACTTAAGGATTTTATCGCGGAGCACTATTATTATTTCCGACGTTTTCGACTTCTTTCCAGCGGCCGTGGTCACGGGTGGACTGAGGTGACGTGACGGTAAAGTCCTTCAACTACCTAAAGATTCATAAATTTTTGTTTGCGTTCCGATCCACGCAATACAAACTCATAGTGTCCTGAAACTGCTGATTTTCAAACTTAATCATGAGTGATATAACACACACGAAGCAGATAGGCTACCTGATGGAAAACCACTGCCGGTGCCCATGGACACTTGTGAATTCCGAATAAAATAACCACCTCTAGGGTAATTTTAAAATTGCAATTTTGTTAAAAAATTGTCTACCTTTTAATAGATTTAGTTCAACATTAACAAGATTATAGCTACATAAACTATACTCGTAATGTAATTTTGCACCTTACTTTTCCCATAAACTATTTTGCCTTAACCGACACCGACTATTCCATATTTGATTGCGATAATAAAAACGGTCGAGGAGAAGGGGTACACACTCTAGAACAACATGGTTGTTTTCGTCCACTAAGTAGGGTACCATAAGTTCTCTGGGGAGACTGGAAAGTATGGAAATAGCTGCACTCAATTTACATAATAAGACGGTAAGACGTCTTAAGAATGATAAATTGGGGTTTTATTCATACGCATTTTCGGGGTTTATGGGCCAGCAAACAACCACGACCGTAAGTGCCCACCTTGCAGGTAGAAGGGAGTTTTCAGTAGCCTGGCTGGTAGTAAGGATTTTCAGTAGGTGATAGTGAATTTATTTTATGAGTGACCATGGAACATACCTTAAGTGGCTTAAAAAATTTTCATACCATTTGTCGGAGCACATGCTGAAATTAAGTTGCGCATCGCGTGAGAACCGTACATTTTTCGAGATTAAAAGTATACGTTGTATAAAAGTATACCCGGGACTCAAAGTATCTCATTAAATGTCAGTATTAGTAACAACGCTTTAACAGTTAAGTGAAAAGAAGTGACTGACAGACAGTAATGTATGTCTCTTTCATTTTGTCACGGTACACCATTAAAAGATGGTTCTTTAGTGTTCCGTATCTAAAGGGTAAAAACGGGACCCTACTTACTGAGACTTCGATGTCTCTCCGTCTATCTGTCTGTCTCCGGGCTATATCTCATAAATATAGCTAGAGAGTTGATTTTTTTACAGAATATGTATTTCAGTTACCGCTATTACAACAAATACTTAAAACAAAATTAATGTTTAAAGGGGGCTCTAATACAATAAATATGTTTTCTCTCAATTTTTTGCGCTTTATGTACTGGTACGGAACCCTTCGTGCGCGAGTCCAACACGCACTTTGCCGGTAAAGTTAAGTTTATAAACGATAAAATGTTAATAAAGAATTAACATTTTAGTTATAACCCTTCAATATTCATCTTCGATAGACTACATTACAATTTATACTTTATAGCTGGCCACCCAGCAAATAAACGACCACGTCAGACATATAAAATTCATGAAATTTTTAATAAATTATATGTGACGAAATAAATAACGTAGGTATGTAATATTAAAAAACAAAAATGCTTAACATTCTTTTAACGTCTGCGTTAATACATGATCAAAGCGCATTCTGTTTTCATGGTTATAATGTTGAAGTAAAAACAAGTTTACACGGTAAAGTTTGTACAAGCTTATGTTGTACCATTGCCTGTTATTTTTGTATATATTCTTTGTCTTCTAAAAAATAAATAAAATAAAAAAAAGACGGACATAGTCTCACTATACACAGTTTTGTGTTTATAGAGTCGACCTGGCTGACGGTATTTATGTTACTGGAAAATAACAAAATCCGTGAGTTTATCATTTTACTAGGTAGTTATATATAAAGTTTCAGAGGATTCAGGGGGGCTATTATGACCATTACAAACCTGCATGGTTCCAGGCAATTCAATATACCGCCTTGTCATTTTTTCGTATCCCAAGGTCTTATTAGAATAATAACTGAATTAATACTAGTTTGGTTGTCTATGGATGGATTTTAAACATGTTAGTGACATTAGGGAACGTCAAACCCCCTGCACGGGATTTGTATTGCAATATTTTACGTCCTCATTTCGTAAATTCATCATTTTCCGATGTCACACGATAAATTTATAACGGGTATCTATTCGTCGGATACTAATCACGAAAGCTTTTTTAAATATACGTATCATTGAAAAACGTAAAATAGTACGCTGCTCTGTGATTGGTCAATGTTCATAGTGGCAATGTTTGTGTCCCTGGACTTTGGTACAACCAGACTTGACAAACGATAAATTTGAAGCCTCTTCAAGTTCAGATCTGGCACGGATGTAGTGAGTTGAGTTTGTTATTTAGTTATAATATTAGTTTATATTATTTTATTACGTGAACAATGGCGGCCGCGAGGAATTAGAAGTGACACCTTGCAGTCAATCAGTGAGATCGCACGTGGTTTAGCAAGTTTATCAATCTATGGAAATGAAGGCGTAAAATAAAACAATATATTTCCCGTTTATTTATTTATTTTATTTATTTAATAATTTTTGTGCACAGGAAACATTTGCAAAAGAACAGTTTACACAGTAAAACGACACAAGGGATCTGCTTATTTCTAAAGAAATCCCTTTAGAATCCTACGAAAGTTAAACTTCTCCGTTAACTGATTAACTTCCGATCTTATTTTTTTCCGGTGACATTTATACGATTTAAATATTGTCAGTGCTTTAGACACGAAAAAAAAAACAATATATTTCTGTGGTTAACTAATTTCATAAAAGCATTTTAAACCGTTTAAATACAGTCAGTCAGTCTAACTCTAAAGACAAAAAACTGTATACCTACTTCCGCCTTTTTTACGACCATGGTTGTAAACTCCATTTACAGAATTCAAAGTACATTTTCTATTCACCGAAATTTTTGAATCGTGTCAAATAAACGCAAAATTAATAAGAGCAGCTGGTGTTGGCGTTGAAGAATTACTTTATTGGGGGCACGGTAATGAAAATTGGATGCTCTAAATACTGAACTTCAATTCAATGGGATTCGTTATTATTATAACACGTACAAATTTTCCGTTGAATGTAATTCTTGTTTTTACATGCTTCTTCATGCCCGCAACTTCATTGCGCGAAAATTTGTATATCACGGGAACCGTACATTTTTTAAAGGTATCTTATTTGTTGCCTAGACTTAATAGCTATTGAATAAAAAAGATTTATTCGAATCCGTTTAGTAGTTCCGGAGATCAGCGCGAACCAACAGACAAACAGACAACTTTTTTGTCGATTTGTGTTCTATTGCTATTTCACATTGATTAGTTTGTTAAAAATATTAATTGTATAGACTCGCCAATTTCACTACTTTATTATATGTATCGATAATCATAATTTTATTATTATAACTTCTAGCTTCTAGCGATTCAAGGTATTTTGTGGAGTTTTATTCGGAAAAAATTAATATAGTAATGGTAAATTTTGTGTTTCAATCCTCGTTTCCTTTAAATCCAAATATTGTTTTGATAACATACATAATATTGTCCATTTAACTAGTGGACTACGAACGGTACAGATGACAAATTTGTAGATCTAAAGGGATAATAATCATATTTTGTATGTGCCTTTGTTAAAATCGGTACATAAATCATCAATTTATTTGTAGCTGGAAATAAAAGTAAATGAATTTTATTTTCAGCTACAAGCCTAGTTTTCTTTTGCTTCTGACTTTGTAAACCTCGAGGCAGTCATAAGGCCATTGGATCGGTTTGTTTCTGATATTATTATAGTATGTACAGGTACAGTAATATCAGAGCGAAGCGACCGTAGTTGTGCTAGGGGCAAGTCTCAAGATTCTTTTATTAAATCTTTACATGGTTGGCACAACACACACAGCATTCTTATGTCATATTCTGTCTAGTCTAAAGGAATAGCTCAATACGTCTGGGACCAACCATACAGGTTTCCTCGCTACGTTTTTTTCACCGCACTATCCGTATTAAAGGGATCAATAAAACATTTTTTATGGTATTTAGGGGGCAAGTGTGCAGTGTTACCTAATGGAAAGAAACTGCCGTCGCCCATGGACATTTGCGACATCCGAAGAGTCGCACGTGCGTTGCCGGCGTTTATGAGGGAATAGGGATAGGGGTTAGGGAAGTTGGGCCACCGGTAAACTCACTTACTGAACGAAACACAGCACAACGCCGTTAAACACCAGTTTTCTGTGTTGCCGTGGGATCGCTCCGGTCGAGCCGGCCTATTTGTGTCGAAGCATGGCTCTTCCACGGTAATGAGAATCCGTATTATGTTCTTGAGATCGGAAAATGTCTCATTGGTACACGCCTCCACGGGGTTTGAACCAGCACCCTCTCGAGTGCGAACCAAAGGTCTAACCCACTTAGGCCACATACGTTCTTATACCTTATCTAATAATACTTAGGCTATATTGCGAACACATTATTATATCTTAATACCAATGGTCTTCGCTTTCCAGAAAGCATACATTTCCTCGAGTTTAATTTCGTTACTAGCAAATTCTACGACTAATGATTTTCAATTGTCTACGACATAACATTATCATACCGAAAATTTAATTTTCACTAGGAACTTGCAGAGGATTCGTTCTATTTGATAACATAAAAGACCAAGGAACGTTGCAGCTCTTAGAATTAAGTAACGATCCTTGAAACGTTTTCATTCTTGCTTTCGTAACTCGTCTTTAAATTTATGCTTCACCTTTTCCGTTATGGTAAATGTTTATTGCGCCATTTTCACAGTTTCGGGTATATTCTAAAGTTTTAAATTTATAAATTGCTTTAACGTTCAGAACTACACAAACTATTGTATGATATTAAAATAGGGATGTTAGTTATTTTAAAATTTGTTTTGACCAAAATAATAATTAATAATAATTTCTATGGAAAATAAAGATGTTATAACTTTGCAGAATTCGTGAAAACCGTATATTATAACTAGCTTTTGCTCGCTACTTCGCTCGCGTTCCGTATCCCTTTGGGGATAGAATTTATTGATATCCTTTCTTAGGGGACACCTACGTCACTACCTCCACCTGCATGTCAAATTTTGGCCGATCCGATTCCGTGTAAGAGGTTACATATAATCTTTTCAGGAACTAGCCGTTGCCCGCGACTACGTCCGTAATCCGTGTGAAACTTTATAAATTATTCCGTTTTTTATATTTTGTGATTACAGGCCGGCTAAGATACACCGTCGTGATATACCTCTCTTTTGAGCGTAGTCATGACAAATTTTGGCCATAATCCGTGTGAAGCTTTATAAATTATTCCGTAAGATACACCGTCGTGATATACCTCATTCGCGGGTAGTCATGATTATTGTCGATATCGACATATATCTCAACTCCCTGTAAGTACGTCGAGAGTTAAATTTCTCGTTAGTAGACTAGCATCGAAAAAAAATAGACTCTTCTCATAATATCAAAATTTCGTCAAAACTCGATAAAATGTGCTTTTGTGTAAGGGTTCGTACACAAAATTAGCACGAATTAAAAATAAATCACAAAAATTATCTTTTGTCGACGAACATGAGAAAAACAAATCATGTTAGTTTCAATAGAGATTAATGTCATGTTTACACGTATTAAGTAAAGTTAGTTGGTAACTAAATTTTAATTAAATTTTAAGTGACTTAATTTTTAGTGTCCATATTTAAGTAGTTAAGCATTTAGTGGACTCAAGATGGATGATCAACAACGTACTGAAGTCGTAAATTTAGTTACTAAATTTATTGTTGATTTTTGAGGTATAAATTATTGAAATACCTACTAAAAGGACGACATCTACTAAAAGCACGACAAAAAACTGTATCCGAACGCTATTACAATTGTAAATTTTACTAAATTGTGCTGACATGTACCTGTTCAAATGTGTGTTCAAGTGACAAGCCCCGCTTACCAACTTAACAAAAAATATAGCAAAAGTTCTAATTACCTCGGTAAGTAGTAACTAAATTTTAACTTGCAACTTGCTACTAAATTTTATGTAATAATTTAAAATTCAGTTATTTTTTTTTACCTACTTATCTACTTAATACGTGTAAACTAGACATAAGACATAAACCGGTAAACGTCGACCAGTATACCGTGTGTAAATAATATAGTATGTGTACGTGTTAACAAAATTTTCACGATGGCTTATCTTAGTCCGGCTGGTCAACTGCTATTGGTCGTAATATCACGTTGTGTAGCCTACCCTTATATAACCTTCCTTGATAATGGGCTAACCAACTAAAAATTTTTCAATTCCAGCCATTGGTCCCTGAGATTACCGCGTTCAAACAAACAAAATTTTCAGCTGTATATAATAAACGGTATAGATTAGTATAGATTTTTTGCTCTACTTTTATTTGAGATACGATTTTGTGGTATCGCAGTCCAGGCAAAGGTCTTTAACTGTAAATTGTGACGTTTCCGAGACACCCATGTCCGGTTGAACGGCTAAGCAAGGTCTTTGGCAAGCTCACTGCATTACACGGCCCGTATTTACGACACCGCACGCTCGCTGCCAGCCCGCACAGTTAACATAAACAAGATTAATATTATAGCTATTAGCTTAAATTAAGATTGTATACATTGAAATTATTCAATCTATACTTAATAATATAAAGCTTAAGAATTTGTTTATTTGCGCTTAACTCAGGAACTACTGGTAGAAATTGAAAAATTCTTTTTGTGTTGATTTTTTGTGTATGTGGCTATAAAATACCACGCTACGGCCTACGATTAATAGGAGTTTCACGCCAGTTTTCTGGGAGGCTGTGATATCACTCCGTTCGAGCCGGTCCATTCGTGCTAAATGTTTTAGCTTTTGGCTCTCCCACGGCAACAGGCATCCGTATGATGTACTTGAAAGCGGAAAGTGTCTCATTGGTACACGCCTCCACCGGGTTTTGTATTCGCACCCTCAGGAGTGCGAACCAAAGGTCTTATATAATAGGCTACGGACACAAACGTAATAACGTTCGTGTCCTATTGTATATATTAGTGTACTTTATCGCTTTATCTACACTGTTAAAAACTTCCATAGTAAATTTACTAAATTTGTGTAGGAAGTTTTTACGCACCACATTTTTAGAAATGTGAAACTCAGTCATGC
>JAOTAV010000762.1:0-34751 GCA_026546445.1 Cyclargus thomasi | reverse complement strand
AAAACCGAAATAGCACAAATTTAACAAAAAATACAAAACTCACAACGTCACTCTCTGAAATCCCCGCCAAAACTCCATTTCCTTCTTTAATTTTACTTTTACTAGGATCAAACCAGAACTCCATCCAAATTCCAAAGATCCATGAAATGCCGTTAAACAAAATCGCAAGATTTCACGGAAGCATCTGCATCCACACAACAAGGTAAATTCATCCTGAGTCCTTGATTACTCATAATTTGCCATGGTATAAGACAATTAAACGTCACTATTGGTCGACCGCAAAACTACTGCGAGCGCTCATCGGACATTCCACATTCCATTGAGAACTTTCAGCGACGCAGGGCTGACAGCAATTGCCGGTTAAAAACTAAGGAAATATTCAAATTCAGCCACGAGAGAGAAAGTCGAGGCCAAGTCGAGACTCTCCGCCATTATTTTATTATGTATGATTTTCATGTTTCTTTTATTTCTAGTCTAAGGTGATATCGTTTTTTGCATTCTTGATGTTAACCGACTGTAAAGTATATCACTTCGCATTCATAAAAAAACTAGATAGTGTTATCATCCTGGATTAGGTACCTAGAGCCTAGAGGTTTTTCTATAAACCTTCAATGGCGGCTGTATGCTCTCGCCGACACAGCGAGACCCGAGTGTGAGAGTGTGAGAGTGTAAGTGCCAGTGGGTGAACTCGCCTCGTCTCGCCTGTCAACCTTGGGCTAGTCCCTAGCTATACACGCTCTATATATTATAAAGCACATACTTAATAATACCATTACATATATATTATGTAAAAATATCCATTTTTAAATTAAGTGGTGAACAGAATATTTCGACAATAATTCATAATTTAAAATAAAAACAAGATAATTAATTAGTTACTTTATTAAATATTTCATTTTACAACCAATATCGAATGCAGTAACGTCACTATCATATACAATACACATGAACGCTCGAGTACAGACACAGCTACGTGTTAGAAGACAACTTTACTAGATACAATCGAATCACTAATAAATATAACATAAAATAATACAAATCGACCGGGTTATTTGTCTAGTGGATATGTATAAAACAAGCGACACGTCCCTTCTTCATATAAATCAGTTAAACGTGAATCGAGACGAGAACGACGTAATTATTAAGTTACA
Source organism: Cyclargus thomasi (assembly GCA_026546445.1). Classification (NCBI taxonomy): domain Eukaryota; kingdom Metazoa; phylum Arthropoda; class Insecta; order Lepidoptera; family Lycaenidae; genus Cyclargus; species Cyclargus thomasi. The sequence continues at coordinate 33,600 of JAOTAV010000762.1, read as the reverse complement.
ATGAATACATATCGCTTAAATTAGTTAAACTTTACGTAAATACTTCATGCAGTTAACAAAGTAATCAAATGATATCTCGGTAATCGGTATACTATTGCCGTCTCCAAACTTATTCGATTGGTTTCATAAAATAGCAACATACGTAACAAATAAATCATATAATAACAGTCTGATCACACAAAGTTACAAATTAAATAATAAAAAATGTTCCATCTATTTATTTACAATACTCTAACTAAATAACAATCAAACTAATATAACTTTGAATTAATTTCATCACTATTCGATTTAAATACTGTTTATACACCAGCAGGACTAAAACTAGATTGATTAATTTGTATAAATACTAATTCTAAATAAATTAAGTCAAGCCGGGCGTACGCCTACACCGGTCGTAGTAAGAGGTTGAATCATATTGCCACTCCCTTGGAATGCATTTTACATACTATATGCATTTACTAGCGTGGTGTAAAACATATATAAAAGTTTAAACGTTCGATCAAAAATGTATAAAGTGCAAATATTAGCCTCGCTACATGTTCATATAAAACGATCGACAAAATTTATTACCGGTTACACTGTAAGTGGATATAATGTAGATAGTTAAAAATGTATGTTCCAATAGTACGTTTACATTATAGCTAAACATCTAATAAGATTTACTCTAGTGTTTTTAAAATGTCGAGTGTAAATCGTTCGAAAGAGTGCTCCTTTATAGTATTAGTGCACATAAGCCCTATATATTGTCGCAATATATTAAGATGCCTGAAGCATCTGGCAGTACATGTAGGCCTTTAATTGAAGCTTGTGTACTCAAAAATATATTGGAGTATTTAAAATCTCCTTCATATTCGAAGTCTAGTTCCTGAGCAAAATAGTCACACCTGAGCAAAATGTTGTCACTGTAGTTTGAAGTTGTTTCTTAAAAAGTGGTTTAATCGGAATATGATTTAACAGTAATTCTGATGTGAATTAAACGACGGTTAAATAAATATACATTATAGCCATTTTTTTAAACGTAGTTGTCACATTATGGATACAATACGCAAAATATATGCTACATGAAAATGCGGCTACACAAGATGGCGGCCACCAAAATGGTGATCACTGAAGATGGCGGTTACATAAGATGGCGGCTACAATGGCGGGCAAGTTACTCGATGACGTAGTGCGCGGGCGGGACGGTGCGCGCGCAGAACGCAGCGCACAGTACGGGGAATACGCGCAGCAGCCCGCCTCCCGCGGGTTATGCGACCGCGCCGGGACTCTGCGCCGAACCCGCGCTTGAGCGGCTCGTGCGACCTTCAGGGCTTTGGGATCTAAGGAAACATTCTTTATTAGAACAAAAAACAGAGTACAAAAAGTAATTTTTAAAAAGTCTTTCTAAAAAATTATATAGGGGAGAATATCCTAATGTTATATTTCTCGTGTGAGTGTATTTGTCACTAAATTCCTCCCAAACGACTTGGCCGATTATAATTTTTTTTGAAGGTACATATTCAATAGAATGATGTCAGTTCAACACTTATAAAGGTAATATCCTACTTTTGTGAGTCTAGCTGTACGCTGTTGCGGGAGGGGGCGGATGGTACGGAAGGGCTCAGCTTGTGGTTCGCCAGGAATGTGCCTATACTCTCGTCTGAACTGTAGCTGTCGTTGTCGCTGAAAAAAAATCAAATTTTAAATAGCATATTCTTTAAGTTATTATTATCATCATTATCAAGAATTTTATCGACGAAAAAACTAATAAAGTTATTTGAATAAAAGTTTTTGTTTTATAGCTATTAAGTATATACGACATATCTTTTTATTCCAAAAAATGTACGGTTCCAGCGCGATAAATAAATTTACGCAACGAAGTTGCGGACACCAACTAATAAGTAATAAAATACCTGTCGGTATCCCGCGAGTCCCCGGGGCTGGACAGGTCGCCGGCTATCGCCTCCTGCAGCGCGGTCGCGCGTCGCGCCGCCAGCCGCGCCTCGTCCCGCGCCGCCTGCGCCTCCGCCGCTGCCGCTGCTGCTGCCGCCTCCGCCGCCGCCTTGCCGCGCATCACCTCGCTCAGTTTCGTATTGAGCGATGAGTTCTCTTCTTTGAGCTCTCTGAAAATGAACGCACGATTTTATAGTCACAATAATTTGGGATTCAAATTAAGCGAGATTATGAGTAACAGGGTCTGCAAAGTGATTTTTTATCACACTTTACAACTTATAAGGAACGTGTGTTCTTTATACCCTGAAGTATTATCACTTACTTTTGTTACACCTTATATAATGGACACACACACCCGAAGACATTTGAACCTTCTATAAATAGTAGGTATAACAAACATCGTACCTGATCTGCCTCGCCAGCTTGCGTGCGTCCTCAGCGGCGGCGAGGTCACGCGCGCGCGCCGCAGCGAGCTCCGCCGCCAGTGCGTCGTGCGCGTCGCGGAGACGTGTCGCCTGCGCCTCGGCGCGCGACCGACATGTCGCCTCCACTTCTAGGCGAGACTCCAGCTCCTAAAACAGACAAATAAACTTAAATCCGATACCAAACTTATCGCACGCGTCTAAGAGCTCTGGCTTATATGCTATCTTATATCTAGAATATAGACGGTAATTGTACAATCAGAGAAGAAATTGAAACTGATACAGACTGTAGGTAATTTGGTCATCTTATGTCAAACTCGGCAGACAGATAACGACTTACACGGAATTGACATATTCCGACCAAATTACGTGGGTCCGTCAACTGACTCTCTTTCAGTTTCCCCCATTATATATTAAAGTGACGTAAGACGAGAAGTCTATAGGATGTGTAAGCCGCGTCCGTTAGTCGCGTCCAATATTTTGTTTTCAGTTTATTTCACACCATAAATTACACAGGAACGTAAGAAAAAGTTGATCGACTTGTAAATTATAATATTAGTGGCCTACAAGCCTTAATGAATGGGTTCAACAATATTAAATAACAACACATCAATAGCGCTATTACATTCCAACTATCTCAAAATTATTTATTTTTGAGTAAATTTGAAATGTTTTCATGTCTACATGTTGACCTACCACCGGTTTCAGAAACTAGCCGCGCGAGAAGAACCGGCGTAAGAAACTCGTATCTGTCGTTCTCTCTCACCTTATTCCTCAGCTCCAGTCGCCGCTCGGCTTCATGATGCTCATGATCATGTCCTGCTTCAGCGCTGGCGAGTCTCGCTGTGAGCTCAGCGAGGCGGTCCTTGGCTGCCCGTGCCTCTTCCGCCGCCGCTTCCGCTCGCGCCTCCGCTTCGCGCGCCTCGCTCTGCGCCGCGCATAGTGCGCTCGTGCACGTACGGTATTTCTTGAGCAGCTGAAAATGTATTATGAAGGAAATTGAAACAGTCACACTGCCAGCTGACGGCTCTGATGAAAAAATCGAACGTCCGGAGAATAAGCCTGAGATTTTTTGCAGTTTAATATATTTTTTAAACTATTTAATTCATATAATTCTCGTTTTTATACTGCTGTACCCAGGCAATCTCGCCAGCTAGATTGTTTTTATGTTTGTTTAACTTTTTATTAATAAAGGGATCTTTAAAATGTACTGTATTTTTTTGTCAATCTAAAAAGCCTAAGATTTGTCAAGTCCGGCCGCAATCTTGAGAAAAGGTAAAAAATCCTGAGATCTGAGGCCAAATCCTGAGATCTGAGGCCAAATCCTGAGATATGGTAGACCTAGGTCCGTAGGGCCGTAGTGCATACGTCTTATTTACACATCAGTTCTGTTCAAAAACTGGTCGATACATCGAATAACCCTAACACTAGAACTTATCTTGGTCTAGCCATATAGCGAGATAAGCTGCCAGCCTAATTGGCACTTTGCCTGCAGCCTCCGGCTTCCATTAAAATTTTACTTAGGACCGAAACACATAACCGCGTTGCAGCAAATTTGTAAAATTTCGGTGTTGAGGTATTTCCATACCTCAGCAGCCTCTTCCTCGGCATCATCTAGTTGCGCACGCGCAGCTGCGGCGTCGCGCGTCGCCGTTAACGCACGTTCCGCCGCTTCCGCCCGCGCGCGATTCGCCTCGTCTAGCGCCGTGGCCGCCTCGCTCGCTTCCGCCTCGGCGCTAGAACGTGCCTTGTTAGCCGCGCGCACTGCTAGCTCGAGGTCTTCCACCTTGTAGAACGGAAATTCCAAATTTAAAACTTTGTGTTATTAATTTTAGAAAAAATTTAATCTATCAAACTAGTAAGTTTGACAGACTTTTTCTAGACAGTGGTCGAATATTCATACATAAGTTTAATATAAAAAATATCAAAGTAATAACAATAAAATATAATTTTAAGAGACTGAGTATGTATCAGTTAATATTAGTAAGGGAATTTTATTGACACGTAAAAATTCTGAAAACTTCATTTGAGAAACATAAATAAGAAGGTTCTGAACTGAACGTTAAGGAATCGTTACCTGGTTTTTAAGTTGTCTAATCTGTGCCTTCCCGCCACCCTCCTTCTCTTTCTGTTCGAGCATTGTTTGAGCGTCACGGAGTAGTGCACGATATCTCTTCAGATCTCTGAAATGTATCAATATATGTAATTGCTTTATTGAAAATCAACAATACCTAAATAAACCATAGCACGACAACACAGCTTAAATCTGTTCATTTGTGCGTGCGGCGGCATGAATATAAGCCAACTGGCACACCGATAAAACCTGTTACTTTGTTTATGTGTGCGACTGTGCGTGCATAGTTACTAGGGAGCACACATAAAAGCAACGATGTCTGTTTCTATGAAGATGACCTACTAATTTCTATATAATCTGTACCTCTTGAGCCTGGTGACGAGCTGCGTGTTGTCGTGGTGTTGCGCCCGCGCCGTCTCTTCCAGCGCCGCTAGCCGCCGCTCCAGTTCGTGCCGCTCGCGCTGCAGCAGGCTGCGCTCAGAGTGCTCGCTTTCCAGCTGACTCTCCAGCACTAAGGGAGAAAGGGAGTTTATATTAGAGTACTGTTTCCGCGTGCTTATAGTTCAACTCAGCTGTGCACGCCTTTGTGTGGGTAAGCCATAACTCGGACCGCGCCTGCCGCGTCAAGGCCACATGAATGAAAGTTGTGTATTTACAAGTGCACGCACATATAGGGCCGCACGCACAACTAAGTTGAACTGTCTATAGTACGGTCACAGTGACACGATTTAGAAGAGTTTTCGAAATTTATAGGTTCGAGATATTATGGCCTATGTTATGGCCTTGCTGTATGCTTAGAGCCTTGTCGATGTTGTCAAAGCCGTACCTGCGCCGATTTTTCACTTTCTTTGAAATCGGAATTCGTGTAGTACGGACACTATAGTAAAGGTTTCTCTCCACAGCAGGACAAATAATATCTGTCAGTTTGTCTTAAAAAATTACAGTATCTCTATATTTTTCTTACCTTAGCAATGCTCATGCTAAGCCTGGTTCTGGTTGGAGGTTATTTAAGAGAAATTTACCTCTTCTCACTTCTAATTGGCTAGCATCAAACATTGATAAATTTTCACACCGGATAACGTCAATAAATAACCTAAAAATATAAACATAACTCACTCTTCAACTTCTTGGAGGCGTTGGCTCTAGTCTCCTCGATCTCGTCGTCGCGCGCCGCCGCCTCCAGCCGCGCCTCCTTGCGCTGCTGCTCTAACAGCATCTCCAGTCGCAGCTTGGAACTCTCCAGGAGCTGTTTTAAACATTTTAGAATATTAAAACCCAAGTATGTGCGCAATACACAAAAACACTCTCTCTTCCTTTGCTCTCAGAACCCAATGCTACGGATAACTGACACGATTGACGACAAATCAGACGCGACCGACTTTTTATGAATTGTCTTACTTGTCACACAATGCTTTGCATTGTCCTAACCAGACACTGGAAATATTACGTTTCCAACGCGAGTATCGAACAAACGACCCCCGCATCAAGAACTACACAGATTATACGATTACAAAGATAGTTCAACTCGGCTGTGCGCGCGGCCCTATGTGTGGGTATATATTTTATACTGGGACGTCGTCTGCCTTGTAACTATTACACGAATGAAAGTTGTGGATTCACAAGCGCGCACACACACATATGATATATACTAACACACACATAGTTATGTTTGAACTATCTGTAACACGATCACACCACGTGACCCACCTGTATCTGGCCGGCGAGGTCGTCGAGCTCCTCCTCTTGGTCTCGCAGACGGCGCTCGAGGTCTGTGCGCGCGCGTCGCAGCGCCGCCGCCTCGTCCCCGCCCGCGCCACCCCGCGCCTCCAGCTCACGCGCCGCCGCTGCTAGCCGCTCTTCCTTCATCTCCACCTCGAGACGCGCCTCCTGTTAGAAAAAAAGAGATAATTTGAACCTTATTTCCATAAAAACTAAAAAACGTATTACATTACAACGTACAAAAAATTGGTGGCTAGCACTTTTCAAGCAGAGACTCACAGAAAATTGGCATGAAACAGCATTGTGCTGAGTTTCGTTCAATGAGTGAGTTTACCGGTGGCCTAACTTACTTCTCTCTAATCCCCATATCCCCATTCCCTCATAAAGGCCAGCAAAACACTTACAACTCTTCGGATGTTACGAGTGCATTTTTTTCTAATTTGTTACAGCTTGGGATAATCTAGTTATACTCACGGAGAGGCTCTGTTCTAGCGCGTATTTCTCTGCATGCGCCTGGTCTCTCTCTCTTGACAGTCTCTCTTTGGCGGCGCGTTCTCTCTTGAGCTCCTCTTGAGCGCTGTGTAGTTCTGCGTCGAATTTGCGCTGTCTCTTTTCTAGCAGGTTGTTGCGGCATGTCTAGAAAAATAAGTTGCATTTTGTAATCAATAAAGTAATTGATGTTCTTGCCAGTGTCATTTGACGCTATGCAATAAAATCATATGAAATTGCATTAAACTGTTCACACTTAAGCATCAAGAAAAATACAAATGTATACATTTTTATTCACACCTTACTGACTGCAGATTACGTTATTGAGTTAGTCAGCAAACTTCCGTTTAATAGCTTACACACGTTTGTTGTGATCATGTCTTAAAAGTTTGCACACACATACACATACAAGCACAGGCCAAAAACTAGATATACCTGTTCGTCGAGCAGCGATCTCAGGTCGGCCATGTCGTTGGTCAGCTTCTGCAGCTTGCGTTTCCACTGCGCCGCGACCGCGCGCTGCTCCTCCACCTCCTCGTACGCATCTTGAACCTAAAGCAAATTTTATGACTATAGTAGAAAATAGTGTGAGTTGATATAAAAATTCTAACAAATTGTATAAAGATTCGTTATGCTGACCACCCTAATTTTTTATTTTATGATATTTGTAAATTCAAACACCTTAAGATGATGTATTTCGAAACCGGTCGTGTATTGTTTATAAAATTGTTATAAATTATAAATAACAGTAAATATCGTGGAAACAGTGCAAGTAACAAGTAAGTTTTTTTAATGTTATTTTGCTAAGCCTAGAGACTTTAATATTAAAGAATATAGAGACTAGAGACCTTAATATAGAACTAATTCTATTTTTCTGCCAAAAGATACACGGCAAAATATCGATCGATATATTGTGTCGGGAATAAATTCTAGACGAATTTTGTGATTCATGAAAAAAGTATGCACATGATTTAAAATTCTTGGCTGCGGTATTACAAGCACCCATCAACACGCACAATAAATTGGTCGTCCGTATAAACGACGAGTAAAACATTAAAAATATCACTCGCAGTGAATAAATAAAGTGATACACTTTAATAATCCGTGTGTCAACAAACTCTTTATCATTTGGAGTGCGGCCAACATGATATCGACACTTGGGTATGATGTACCTCAGTATGATGTACCTTCCCAGCATCCTCCCCATCCATAACCGAAACACTAATGTACTTTAACTTACAAGAAATAATAAAAAAAAACTTTGATTGTTTTGTATAAACTTAACTTTTCCTAAAAGTAAAAGAATAAAAAAATCTGTCTGATCACAAATCGAAATAAGAAACAAAACACCTAGTTATACATTCAATTTCGAATCACCGCCCACTAGCTAGTAAACACAAAAACTGCAGATAAAACCAGATGATGGAGACACTATCAGCATCACAGCGGCCGTGATCGGAGATTAGGCCGGCGCGTTCAGATAAAACGTTTCTTATCGTAACCCAGTTTTAAGAATCGATTTAGTTTTTTTTGACTTTTTATTGCCGTACTACGTATTACATCTTGCCAATAGATTCTTTAATCGCGAGTTAAAAATATCTTAACCGCGGTCTAATGCTGATTGGAGTACCGGACGAACGATAGTATGTGGTCTGGCGTTCAGATGTTTTTCGTCGTTTCATTACAATCAAATAACAACACCCGAAAATCGGTTTTGAAAGAAAAAGAGTATTAAATATAAAAATATTATCGTTTTACTTTTTACATACTGTACCTATGTTGTACAACCTACTTAAAAGGAAAGTCACAGTCGCAAAAAATAGCTTTTTAAAATATAGACAGATACTTCAAATATTTGGCCTGTACGTTTTATCACAAAGTAAAAGCCGTATTTTATACGGCTATATATCTTATTTGACATAAGATTTTGTTAGTGTGAAATGCTTTATTTCACACTAACAAAAACAATAGAGAATGATTAAAAAAACAAAACCCCTACCTTCTTCTCCAGCTGTTTCTTGACTGTCACCAGCTGTTCCAGGTCATCCTCGTGCTGGCGTCGCAGCTGTACCCGGAGCAACTGCAGCTCTCGGTGAGCCCGCTCGAAGCGCCGCTTGTACTTGTCACCGCTGGCGTCGCCCTCTGAACCTTCGGAGTCGGAGTGTTCAGTTCCATTCTCGGCGGACCGCCAGTGCAGGAGTTCGAGTTCCAGGCGCTCCGATGCCTAAAATGTTAAAGAAATATTTAAAAAAAAATCGGCATAAGGTGCTGTTAAGAACGCATCACGCTGACACCTGAACGAAAGCTGCTGTGACCTATAGCTACACTAGATTCAGAACTAATATTTAAAGAGAAAATAAGATTTTCCGTATGTGTATGCTTGAATGGCGCTGCGATTGTTTACGATGCCGTACTACTGTTAACAGAGTTAAGGAACTTTTAATGGAGGAGTAACGGAACCAGGCCTGTATAATGTATATACTAACTGTATCAGTCTTGGCGTATATGCAGAAGCATTCTAACCAACGAGGAAGTCAGCAGATTTCAAAGGTACATATGGCGGGTAAAATACGTCACTGAATGGATAGAGTCGTAGTAGGAGCCATAGGAGAAATCAGAGTATGTTATGTATACCACATTTAAGCATACATTAGCGTTGGGTAATAAGTGATCTCACCTGCTGCAGCCTTTGGTTGTTAGCCAGGAGTTCTCTGTTGTCTCGCTCTATCCTCAGGCGTTCCGCCGCCTCAGCATCTGCCCTCTCTGTCGCGAGCGCGGCCGCCGCCCTCTCCTCTGCTAGTTCGCCACCAACTTCCGACAACTGTAACAAACATCAACTGTCAACATATCTGCTTGAACAAACTTTTGCTGTCAATACACACCAACTGTTATGGTCAAAATTTGGATACTAAAGTTTATTTAAACTGGCCTTTGACCGCGACTCCTTTGGAAAGATTATGTTTTTGTAAGACTAAAAATAATAAATAATAAAGCCTATGATACTCTACATGCTTTCAACTAAGTCTATACCAATAACCAATTGTTAGGGCATGAAGGACTTTTTCATTCAAATTGTTAGTATTGAATATGAATAGTATGGACTTATAGCCGGGATGTCAATGTCAAATATTGAGTTTCAATGTTAGCAACAGGAGTCTTCTTTACTACAACCATAGAGAAATTATACCTCTATGCTACAACAAAATAATGCATTATGCATCCTTGTTCCAAAAAGTAGTTTATAAATATAAATTTTATAGAGACATAACGCATTACAATAATTTATAATCACTATATCCTGTCTAGTCAAAAGCAATAAAGTTTTCCAGAAAATGTGTGCGAAATGTACGTCATGTAGTTCTTATTTAGTTATAACAAACATTGAACAAAACTTTTTTTAAAAATTACAAGACTCAAGGTGTTAAAGCTAAATTAACAAGCATATGTTTCAAGTCATTTTAGCATAATCTAAAAGTGACGCAGTAGCTATTTAGCAATCTGTGCTCAAAGAAAAACCAGAACATAATAATATGAAGACAAAATTATCAACGTACCAACCGCTAACGATGGATTTGGTATTTTATATCTTAGAACATTTATTTTAAAAGTTTATTATAAAAAATATCTAAATTAAAGTTCACAAATGTATTCTGTCATGTTATCATGTAACATTGTAGGATGCCAAACATTACACGAAACGTAGTTACTGCGCTACATCACTACAATAATCGAGTGAATGAGTATACAAGCGGGTTATAATTTAGTCTATTTATAATTGGCACACTGACGTATATACGAAGGATACACAAATCACAATACTGCAATATGCCAAGTTTTAGTTTACCTAAACCCAAATCTAGTACATTAGTGAGGAAATCTAGATTTCTACATTCAAAAAGATGATATAAACTACTATCTTGGGACAGACAGAAAACATAAATTGTAAGATACAGGCAGGTAAAACTGTTCGCAAGGTGATATACGCAAGGTGATAGACGATTTTTTTGCATAAAACAACTTATGAACTGATACTCAATGCCTATATCGTTATTACTTTATTATTTGACTAGCTGTGTCCAGCGCTCCATGATACCATCAAGCTCCATGCCAAAGTTTATCAAAATCGGCCCAGCCGTTTAAGCGTGAAGAAGTAACAAACACATACACTCACAAACTCTCAAACTTTCGCGTTTATAACATTAGTAAGATAATAATAACTATAAATTATAGTTACATAAAAATTATATATACTAAATGTTATTAGAAATGTCCGAGCTTGATAAAATTCTCATCACTTTCGATAAAAAATTATCACTAAATAAACAAGGAAATGAGGATTTTCATTCAATGTTAGCTGGCCACAGTTACAAGAAGTATGTGAGGAATGATCAGAATATTTGGCAAATTGACGTAGTGTTAGCTGATGTGGTAACAGACCGAGCAGGCGCCACGCTGTTGTAGTTACCGCTCATACGATTATTTATAAACCACAACATAATACTTGGCAAAACAATACACGAACCCAGTTAACGATCGCTAGAACTGCGAGCTTATTATACGAAGTACTGACCACAAAATAGACGTAACAGATAGACGTATAGACTTAAGACGAAAAGCTAGCATATATTATAACTTTGTCTAGTGTCTTAATTTTGTCTAACATTCCTTATACTTATACTGACGAAGTGGTACCAGAAATATATAAATTCTTAAGATGATTAGATTTCACACGATATGGCTACTTGTTATTAAATTTATGAACCGACCTCCTCTAGCTCTGAAGCAGTCGTCCTATCTTCTGACTCCCCTCTAGAGGATCGACAAATACTGCTGGCTCTGCTCCCACTGCGGCTGTACAACGTGAACCCTTTAATGAGTATGTTCGTCGCCGACTTCGATCTGCCGAGCTTGGTCTTCTTGCCGTTGCAGTACATGCCCAAATCGCTGTCCTTATGACCCAGTCGTCTCCATTCGTCCATAACATGGTCCGTTCTTTTTAGGAAGTTGTCTATTTTCGTGCTCAAGTAATGGGAGGATGTTCCCTCCTCTAGATGAGCGGCTACAGGCTGGAACCTCTGCTTCAATGGCTGTCTCTTGCATCCCAACACGAACGATAGGTTAGCACCGAATACGACAGGGGCCTGCTCTTTGGAATGAAGCTCTTGAAGATTCACAGAGTCAGATCTGTCACACGTTTGGGGATACATTCTGCGTGGAGTAGGAGTCCTGTTGTACAAGGTGGAATTCATACTGGACGACCGGCTGAGCGGGACGAACGTGCCATTGCTGCTACATGTCGAGTATTGGCTGGCGGAACTCCGGATGCTACTGTACGAGGAGGGACTCGGTGACCTTGAAATCAGCAGGCTGCTATTTGATCCGTGCCGTTTCGCTAGCGCTGCTATGGAACCTGTTTCCACAGACAGGGATGTACTCCGTCGGTAGGACGGACTCGACGGTCGAGTGAGCAGACATTTGCTGTTTTCATTCGGATTTTCGGGTATAGTTACAATCTCTTTCAATTGCTTCGTCACAAATCGTTTGCCGTTGAGGGGTGCAGGGGGCATTTTGGGTGGAATTTTGTCCTCGAAACTGATAGGCAAAGTTTTCGACTTTTTAACGGGCACCGGCGGTCGTGGCGGCCTCTTTGCGTCCGAAACAGTTGGTGATAGGGGTCCATTGTTTGGGGACAGAATGCAGTTCGTTTTGTCCGGTCCATCGATCTGTACGCTCAGCTTGCTCTCGCTCATCTCACCCGGGATGTCGGGCGTCGGGTTGGCGTGCGGCATTTTTGAGTTGCGTTTCCTGCTGTGCCGGAAGTGATCGCGAGTCCAGTGCCATTTCAGTGTGGTGCAGTGTCGCGAGCGATGCGCCGGCGCATGTCGGAAATAGACCCGGCGCGAGGCGGCTCTGCGCTCGCACTAACTCGGTCGCCCAGCACCCGCGCTCGACTGACTATTTTCGTTTGTGTCGAAGTTAAACTCGACTGCGTCTCCGGACCTTCGTAATAGACTACGACAATATTAAATCGTAACATTCGATTTCTTTGGCGACAAACATTAATTTATCTGTGTTAACAATGACGTAAAAAGAAGCTTTGATGATTACAAAACCTGCGTACAAAACAAATTGTAGATCTTTTTATGTGAACCATAACAAAGGTATGGTGCGTAGCCGGAAACCACGAAGGTCGTGATTATGCAGCGACTGCTGGGTGAAATTATTTCTAGTAGACCCAGTTTATACTTTATTCAACTCAAGGCCCTTATTGTTTACGGATCAACTGAAATAAATAGATAATTAACTCTCTTTTTAAATACAAGAAACGAGAAAGGTGAAACAAATGAAATCCCAGAGTTAATTTAGATGCGCGCAAGTGGGTCTGAGTTAAGCTTTTAGCTCAGGTTAAGCGTGAAAAATTGCATATGCATAGGACATAAAAGATGCAATAAATCATAGTAAATCATATCATGAAGATGCGGTGGCGTTTGGCAAAATAAATCCCTGGTTTTGCCAAGAATGTTAACTGTGGATAAGACGAATTATGACAATAATATGCTAGTCAATTTATGTTTTAAATTAATAAATATAGATTAATTTCAAAAACCAAGTCCTAGTTGAAATCGAACCTGTAAACTTAAAAAAACGACCTATTCAATATACATATTCTGTGAAAATTTTAAGCCTAGTAGATATAGTCTAGGTATTACCATTCTTGAGAGACAGACAGACGGATAGATATCGAAGCTTAGTAAAAGGGCCCCGTCTTTAATATTTGAGTACGGAATCCTAAAATCAAAGCCGTTTATGAAAAATCTTATAGGTTTCTTCCTCCTCTCATTTTATGGGTATTTTTTACAGTTTTGGTCATGCATGCAGATTTTGTGACTTAAGATTTTTCTTTGTGGCTCTTTCTTCCAACTACGAGATGAATGAGGGAACATTTAGTGTCAGCATTGTGTTGACGTTTTGTTGGTCCATTACGAAATAAATAATGCCGTCTCCTAATGCTGGCACCAGGTGCGATATCGATAGCTGGTGCTAGATATAGATTATATAGATTAATAGAGGTTTATCGATAGCAAAATTTTACATATATGAGAAATTGTACGAGACATTATAAGCCGAAATTCAGTAAGTTGTATGAAACTTTTATGAAACTTAGAATGGCACATTTTTTTTTTGCAATAAAAGTTGGATGAAACTAAAGCTAAGGTAAAGTCCATTTGTTGAATACATAATAAGAACTCTTGTAGGTAGCCTACGTAGTTGAGTAACGCTTGTTAAATACATGAATTCTAGTTATGTATAAACATTTCTAGAGTTAGAATGTAAGTAATTTAAAACAACCGGCTTAAACGTACTGTTGTCATGTTAGACTTTCAATAAAATTTCTCGTACTTTTACACCCAAGTTTAATTTTGTGTTAGATATTTTTATATCCGTAGAGCGCCAATCCTAAAAGTAGATTGAATCTTACGCAATATGGATCACAAAGTCAATAACGAGATTGTAATAGTTCAACCTAGATAGAAGAGTTTAATTTATCAATGATAATGTTTATTTCTCCCAAAAATTGCAAATCTAGTAATTTGAGACAGATTTATACTAAACAAAGCCAACGTTGTCACCAACGCCGTTAAACGAGAAAGATATAATTTCGGCCCGATAATATTCCACCGTATGCCATAGATGTCAAGTTTCTTTTTCCTCTACGCCAGCAATGACAGCGATGACATGGACGATAAAGCAATGTCGCTAGAAAATAAAACCTATAGCCTAGATCATAAAGTTGTATTTTATCGGTCACAAATAATCTCGTTCTCGGTTGACGGTTGTGGCGGACAAAATACCGTTGGGAGCTGTACTAGTATAAACTGTGACACAGCTCCCAGCGACTTCCACTCTGGAATTAATCAAATCACAACATTACTCAATACAATAGAGTTTTACATTAAAATTAACATCAATTATAGACACAATTTTGTTAAAGTGCTTTAAACATCAGTAACAATTGAAAGGCAGTGGTTTTCTCTTATGTTAAAGTGTATGTGTGAACGATGAGTCAGTTATCGAATGATAGATAGATCGCCGTTTATGAAGAGAATTCATAAGGTTTTAAGTGTCCAGTGAATAAATATTGGTTATAGCCCGTAGCACGTCGTTTTGTGTATAACTACAGAAACGCTGCAAAATACGAGAGCGATTTCGTTACAAGACGAAAACGCATTAAAATAACAAACGGTGACAGCGATATAAAATTCGAAATACATAATTTTACGAGAAAGAATTTTCTGGAACACGCAAGGATAAATCAAAGAAATTGGGCCATCGTTAGCCGAGTGTAAACAATTTTTATGCAGCTAGTCGCTAGCTCAATTTTCTGGTTGTCCGCTTGTGACCTGAATACGTCCGAAAAATCTAGACTGAGCTTAACTACGCGTGTCTTTTAACTTTTGTGTCATGGTAATATGATTCTTACTACTATTTACGTATAATTAATAACCTTATAATCCCGCGACTAAAGTTTCTAAAGAACTTTCGATGGAAAAATACCCATGAGCTAGTTAATCACATTACTGTGCACCTAATCCACGTTGACTTTATAAAAAAATATTTATTATCTCTAAAAAAATTCCACAATATTCAGTCACTGGAAAAACATTCTCACGTACAATTTAAAAATGAATAAATATAGAATATAATTTATATTAGTTCTAATAATATTCTGTCGGTCAAGGTAGAGGAGATACATTCTCGAGAACCGACTTCCACCTCAGCGTGTAGGAGGTGACAAACACGACGCTATTTCGGGATAGTTTTTTTGTACAGTGGTCTCTTGCGCATTTAAGTTTTTTTTTATAACTTAGTATGCATTGTGTAGTCTCATCTTTCACAATCTCCAAGTTAAGTATTGAGTGGTTACTTGTCAAGTAATACGTTAATTGGCAAGCAAAACATACAAGTATAGTTTGTCAATCTATTCTATACATATATAACAGTAAAATTGGAGTGACTCTACATTAAATATTTTCGCAAAATATTCCATGTGGGGGTGCTAAGGAACAGTAATAGAACGCATATCGACAAAAAAAATTTGTCTGTTTGTACGCGCTAATCTCACGACTACTGGACGGATTTTAATAAATCTTTTATGTTTAATAGTTATTACGTCTGGGCAACATATAGGATACTTTTTATCCCGGGGAAATGTACGGTTCCCGTGTGATATACGACTAGTTTCATATAAGCAAGTAAGTTACTTGACAGTTCAACAATATAATTAGTGCTACTCGACTTTAACCGGCGAGAAATCTACTTGACACTTTACTCGAGGGTGTTAAAAAGAGGCTGTTAACTAATAAAATTTCTGTGGTTCATTCGCCGCAAAATTTACATAAAACGTCAAATTTTAATATGAAATTCCATGCCAAGTTATTTTGGTCCGACACCACTTTCTAGCCAGGGGCTACTCCAAAACCGTTTTGAGACGTTAACGAGACGAAAAGTTCGTTTGACACCTTTTGTGGATGTTTATTACTCATGGCAAAATTAGAACGAGTCCGAATATTTGTACCGTTTTAGAGTAGACCTCCTTCCAAGCCGGCTCTCGGGCAATACATAAAATCTGGCAAGAGTGATCGGTATTTGGCGAGGTAATATTTAATGTAGGCTCCACTCTACACAATCGACACGAACATCGTGCGACACCAGTGGTGTAACTATACCGTTTGAGGCCCGTGGCAATTCGTTTTCGTTCAACTATGTCAATCTAAAACAAAAACACGTCAAGCGATTATTGTAAAAAGTAATCGCTTGCCACTTGTCCAGGGGGGGCTGATCAGGGCCCCTTCCGGCTGGGGGCCCGAGGCATTTTGCCGGCTTGCCACCTTGTAGTTGCCACTATGCGACACCATCGTTCGTAGAAGATGATCCGCGAGCAGAGGCGAGTATAGAGCATACTCAGCTACAAACATGCTCGTACTCGCGTGACATCGTTTGTAAACGACGCTTTTGAATAAGAGCCACAGCTTTCCAGCTTGATAGAACTTTTTTTTTTTATATATCTAATCATAAGCCAAATTATAATAATTTGAACGTATCCATATCGCATTTGTATATAACACACGTGCGCATATCGGATGTCGTACATCGGATATGATGTATGTGAAAATGCGAGCAGCGCAAGGGCGTCAACTTGTATTTCCGCGAAAAGGCCAACATCGCGCAGGTTTCTTACATGTTTTATTTATAACTTGCACATAAGATAGTATGTTATTAGCGTAATTAGCTTCTATTTTAAGGACAGACTAAATATAAGTGTACAGTGTACACACTACACAGAAATCGGAACTTATGTCTGGTTTACACGTATTAAGTAGATAAGTAGGTAACTAAATTTTAACTTAATTTTGAGTTATTAATTGCATGTAAACACAAAATTTTGTAGGTATTTAAATAGTTTATTCGTCCAAAACCTCATCAATAACAAATTTAATGACGGAATTTAAGACTTCAATACGTTGTTGATCGTCCATCTTGAGTCAACTAAAGAGCTTAACTACTTTAATACCTTTGGACATACGCTTAAAATTACGTCACTTGAAATTTAGTTACCTACTTATCTACTTAATACGTGTAAACAAAAAAATTAGAGTGGACTGCGACAAAAATCCCTTATAGTGTGACTAATAACCATAAATTTTAAATGATGCTTAAGTTGTACCATTATTTAAGCAATAAAAAATAAAACCAAATACTTATTGATATTACGTATGCATGGAAAAACTGATTCAAAATAATTAGATATAGAAATAATATGAAAAGATCCTGATATCAAAATCATAACATTTCCGCAACGAACATAGCGGATATTTATGATAACATAATATTTATAAAAGAGTTTGGACAGTATTATATACTAATTAAGTAATGAAATGTAAGTGAACAGGATCCTATGTAGTATGTTCCTACCCCCTAAAATTTCTCGCTATAGTTAGTTACTAGTGTTAACTTCAAACAGTTATCCATTATCCAATCAACAACGTTAAGGGCCAGTTTCAACGCTCGCTGATATGTGTCGGATAGTCTATCCATAACTTCTTTTGACAGATCTTCTATGGAGAATCCGTCAAAGAAGGTGCGGATAGCCTATTTGACACTTATCTAAGTATTATTATCATTTACATGCTTCCTTTACGCCTTATTGCATGTTGTGATTGATAGACGCAATACATTATCTAAAATGTAGAGTACACTACATGTTGACCGCGGTTTTGCTCGCGTGGAATTCGAAAGTCGAGTAAAAACCACGTACTGGCGTCGTAGTGCATGCTATGTTTTCCTGCTTTTCTTTTGAACATTTTCCTAATTTTATTTGCTTTTATAGCAAATAACCTCACGGAGCCCGACCACTTTCCGACGAATGCAAAACAGTGGAATTAGTTCGTGTGTTCTGGAGTTATATCGTCAGAAAGGAAAATCCGACTCACTTTTGTATAATAGATTACAAAGTAACGTTAGGTAAACTTTTATCAGGGAACCTCTAAATATTTTCACTCTACTTACACGCATCACTGACGCATAGCTGTCACTATAATTATTGCAAACACGTGTTAGTCCGCCGCCAGGATAGCTTGCAATAAATCCTTGTCAAGGAGAACCTCTCTAGAGTAGGTGGTGCGTTCCTCTCCACTGGGTATTGCATTATCGCCTGCTGCCTGTTATTACCTATTAATTTATTCACAGTAGGGACTGTATTATGTAATACGACCTTAGCTATTGTCTCTACTTATATATTCAGAAGTTTCTTTCCAGCGTCCGATAGTCTTCTCAACAGCTAGTAGCGATTTAAAATAAATATCTGGGGAGTTATGACCTCTTACTCCCAGCCAGTCAGCAGTCACGCGACCTTAAATACGTGAATGTTTAAAATCCATTCATAGACAACTAAACTAGGATTTATTCAGTCACAATAATAAGACGATGTAATACGAAAGAAGAACAAGGCAAATGTTGGGCGTATAATGAATTGCCTGGAACTATGCAGGTTTAAAATGGCCATAATAGCCCCCCTGATAATGATAAACAAAATTCATACTTAAAATAAATATATATAAATCTGCTAAGTTTATACGCCCAAACCGTTTTTAGTACTAGAAATCGATAAAGGATTCTTGTCATTCTAGAAAATGTTCGATTCCCGTGCGATAAACGAATTTTATCGTATATACATATACTAATAATATAAAGCTGAAGAGTTTGTTTTAACGCGCTAATCTAAGGAACTACTGGCTGGAATTGAAAAAATATTTTTGTGTTGGTTAGTCCATTTGTCTGGCTATATTTTAACATGACGCTAGATTTAACTGGAGTTAAATTCTCTCCAACTCGAGTTCATTTTGTATTAAATTCGTGACATTTTTCTTTATAGCGCAACAAAATCAAAACACATCATATAGTGTTGAGTTCACCCTGGTTAAGTATAATTTAAGTCGAGATATATTCTTCCCAAGTCGATTCAGTATGATATCAATCCGCTCTATCGCGCTAGTAGCACGAGGCAGAATTCCAAAAACACACGAAAAATGTACGGTTCCGCTTAAAATGCGGTATGTCTGTCTGAACGAGTACAACTTACTTCTTTGAGGTCTTTACTGACGTACGTGCAAGCTATAGCGCGATGTAGCTATCGGATAGTGGCACCTAGTGAGCAGACGGTGAACTAAACCCCAGCGCAGTACTATAAGTTGGCACTAGATGGCGCGGTGCTTAAAACTCTACATTTGAAATTCACCAAATTATTCTTAGTGATTGAATATATCATAATTAATTAAAGATAATTAAATATTAAAAATTTTTACAAACATTCAAAATCAATTGCATTTATTTAAATTTTAGATTGCAGTCTTCATTAAAGTCTATTTACAACAAGCGTTATTTTCAAGAGAACGGCGCGGCGCAAACAATATAAAAAAGTGCTGTCTGAAACTCGCCCGTGCAAAAACTCGTTCGGAGCTCACACGATTCGTTCACACACCTATTTATACATCATTATTTTATTTATTAATTTGGTCAAAATACGCCGACGGGTTCGACAGCTGGCCACAGGAACCGGGTTTAATGGTTAGTGGTTGATGCAAAAAGTTCAAACTGGCCTATATTATTAGGTTAGTTGATGATTTTATTTCTGTGCTCGTTACTTTGTATGCGCAAAGGAGCCAGTCATTTAATACTCTGGCTGCAAATATTTAATAACATTCATTTCAAATGTAGAACACGGAAAATGTAAAGTAAATCTAATATGAAGTTGAATTTAGAGAGTGTTGCTAGTAGAAATTGGTCATTTGGATTTCTAAAATTTGAATTTTTGATATAATTTATTAAAAAAATAAATTTAGACTCTCGTTTATTAGAAACATAAAAAATATTAAACACTACAAAATTCGTTTAGCGGGAACCATACACTTTTTCGGCATAAAAAGTATTCACCAGATCAATCTGGGGAAGGCACGGCTTACCCCCTTATTTTATAAAAAAAAAACTTTATAACGTAACTCGGTTAAGACAAAACAATGATCATAAAGTAACCAAACAGCGTATAACCCTACTAAGATCACGGTGACATAAGATTCTCGAATATGTGTTTATTTTCCATCGAACATATAACAAAATATAACATTACATCACATATGATATGTTTGCGAAATCGTTTTGTCCGCACCCACTGGACTGTGCATGTTTCCGGGCCGGCGATCGGAGCTGTAAAAACTTAGCTAACCGGTCACTAAACAACTCTTATTCGCAAACCTGTATCGCTTATTATCGCTATATAATTGCCTTCAACTCGCAGTCATTAAACTTTTAAAAATCTCATAGATATAATATGATTTCTCAAACGTTTACTAGGAGCCTTCCTGGGATTATAATATAACCGCTGTCCGCAAGACTATTTCGCAGCTCATCTGAATTCAAACAAAGGTAGAGAAACCCTGTATTTTACGACTGTCTTTACGGTAGACCTACGTCATTTGGTGGGAAGATATTAATTCCATGTAAGTCGAGATCTATCGGCTGAGTTTGACATAACGCGACCACTTACTTAGATCCGAAAGCCGACTCTGAATCAATATCCTTAATAATCTAGTCTTCAAAAGAGAAATAACAAAATGGTTAGAAGAAAAAAGTTTTTACAGTGTCTGAGAATACATGAATTATAAATGATTATTGTAGATTTGAAATTTTTGAATGAACTGAGAGTGCAATTTAGATTGCATCAAAGTGTACCTTTGCGTGATGTTTGTTCCCGCCGTGTAGAAACCCCATTAATAAAATTAATTGTTACACGCCACCTGAATGGCAGAATGTATGAACATGTAATATAATTTTAAGATCTATTCCTAAGCACCACATTTTTGCAATAAATATATTTCATTCATCCTTGATAACCTTGTTTCAAATTAACTTGTCTCAAGTTTAAAACGGTTCTATTATTCCCGACCGGCGTACACATTTTAATATTGAACTGTAACGCTTGCTCTATGACAATCCTGCATCGCGCTATCGTAGTTTCTGTAACCGGAATGTCATAAAAAACGTCTGAAACTACAATGATCCGATCTTCCCCTACAATTTTATGGTTACTATGAAAATCCCAAGTTATTTTAAGTAAAATTATGGTCTAAATGTAAAGTTGCACTTACTTTAGTCTCCAGGCGTTCGTTTTCATTCTTGTAGTGTGTTCTCTCGGAGTCGATTTTCTCCAACTTTGATTTCAGCGTCTCCAGTTCATCCTGAAACAAACAGCCACTTTATAAACTAATACAAGATGTCACATGAAACACAACTAATCGTTGATTCGTCATCTAGTGCTTATTTTAAAACCCTCTTCATGTGATTTTTTTTTGTAATTTCAATAATAATTATAACATATACCTAAAGTACTGATAAAGTACTTTAAAATTAGTCATTCCGCCTATCCCCATCAGTACTTCGAGAATACTTCTAAAAGTACTGACTTTGCTATTCGATTTAAAGGACCTTTGAGAGAAGAACTGTCTCACATCTATAGCTCGACTTATGCAGACTCGATACCGAGTACGTAAATTTTTTGTGACAATTTTAGTTCCACCAGTGACCGCTAGAGGCGCTGTAAAATTTGCC
Organism: Cyclargus thomasi; assembly: GCA_026546445.1. Taxonomy (NCBI): domain Eukaryota; kingdom Metazoa; phylum Arthropoda; class Insecta; order Lepidoptera; family Lycaenidae; genus Cyclargus; species Cyclargus thomasi. The sequence goes on along the minus strand of JAOTAV010000762.1, from coordinate 11,802 downwards.
GAATTAAAATGCACCATGGGGGAATTGAAAGAGAGCCATGTTAGCCAGCCAGTTGACGAACTTACGTCATGTGGTAAGAATATGTCAATTCCATTTATGTCGTGATCTGTCGGCTGTATTGGACATAAAGCGAGTCGCGACCAACTTAATTAGATCTGCAGTCTGGCTCATTTTCAGCTTTCCTGATTGTATATAGTAAGAATTGCATATCGACAAACACTGTTGAAACCCATAAGCATGACATGACCATTGTATAGAGAGCTACTGTATGGTGTATAAATTGTGTTTTATTTTGACGCCGGACCCGTGGTCCAGTAGTACAGAGCTCGGCTCTTAGCCCGGAGGTCGTGGGTTCGATTCCCGCGTTGGAAACATGTTATTTTCAGGTTTGGTTAGGACAGTGCAGGCTGATCACCTGATTGTCTGACAAGATGATCCTTCGTCGGATGGGCATGTAAAAAAGTCGGTCCTGCGCCTGATCTCTCGCCAGTCGTGTCGGTCATCCGTCCCACTGGGTTATGAGAGTAAAGGAAGAGAGAGAGACAGTGCTCCTGTGTACTGCGCACACACCAAGGCACTAGAAAACATACTCCTGCGCAACAGGTACTGGTTTCTATGAAACCGGCCACCGTCACCGAAACCGGTGTGGGAGTTATTATTACAGTGTATAAAGAGCCGCCACGCCACGCCGCCGCCCACGACCAATTGGTCTTTCGGGACCGGACTTCCACTACAAGCGCATCGCATGGCATGACACTTAGCGAGGCAACGCGTTATGTAGAGATTATACTAGCTAGTTTTACTCTAGTTTGTTTTTTTGTTCCTTCTTCCCGCCTATAACTAAACAACTTGATTTTTGACATCGACTTAGTTGAAAGGATGAGACATGCGCCACTTTAAGTCTTAGAAGAGCAACAGGATTCCTGAGGAGGCTTACAAGGATCTTCGTAATTTTACCCGAGCGTAGCCGAGGGTATTAGCTAGTGAAGTGATGAATCCCAATGAAACAATAACTCAATAATGGTCAATAATGATAGAAAGCGTATATCGATAATGCGAACGACGATCTCGTCGCGTGAAATAATCCCATTTCACACATATTATTTTTCCGACTGGCAGACTATTGTAGTATGTTTTATGGCATACGATATTATGTTATTAAAACGTTTTGTACAATTACACTATATTATATAACCATTTATTATTAAGTTTAAAACGTGTTTCAAAAGTTATAATAATGTTCTGACTACTTTAAAATGGCTAACTACCAAAATAACTCTTGTGATGATATAATTTAAGGAAATGCTGTAGAAAATCCGTATTTATCAAAATAATAGCTGCACAACTGGTGAGATCTCTATTTCCTATCCAATTTGATGGATAAACAGGGAGCTTAGACAAGACCTAAAGCGTATGTAACGCCTTATGTCATTGCTATGTTATGTTATCCATCAATTTATTTATTTATTTTCTGCAGAATTTCCTCATATTATATCACCAGAAGACTTATTCGGGTCATTTCTATTGTAGGCTTGCCATACCCGAGACTTTGCTGGCGGTAAATTTAATCTAAATAATAAATATATTTTCGTGTTAGTCAGCTCCGTTCAGTAGCTTCGGTGTGAATGACGGACAAACATGTAAACAAACTCATACATTTTAATGTTCATAAATTCATCTCTAGTTAAAGTCTAAATTTTGAAAAAAAATGGCTAGACATCATTCGGTCCGAGTTTTTGATGAAAATAAAAAAATAAATATATAGAAATATAAAAATCGAAGGATCTTACACTTAAATCATCAGCATTGGATGTTTTAGTTAGAAATACCTTAGATGTCGTAAAGTAACTCATATTTCATAAATATAAAATCATATTTCATAACAATGGCGACTCGGTCCTTTGTATTATTCTACAGCGCCACTATTGATTGTAAAAATTAGGTAGGAACTAGGAAGGTATTTCATTTCAAAATGTAACTTATAACATACGAATTTTCTCCACAAAAACTCAACATGTTGTTACACAGTTATGCTACTAACAAGTATAAAGAACTGAATTGATGAAGCATTTCGCAACAACCACGGAAGCGGAACGGAAACTCATGAGAAACTAGACGATATTAGAGTTGGAAACATTGGAAAATACCGGAAAATTGTTTACGAGTTCTCTCATCGAATCACATATTAGAGATGAAAATATCTTAAAATACCGCGAAATCGTTAAAAAGGTCTCTCATTGTATCACATTAATTTATTTTATTTATTTATTTTTATTAAAAAGTTTTTCCTTCCTCATCGTGTATAAGTTTGTTTGTTGGTTGTCCTTCTCGCATTAACGAAGCAAAAAAAGTAATATAACCATATTTTCTTTCAGTTTTCAAAAGATATCATCTCACATACTAGAAGGAGCTAACTACAATTCGCATTTTAACGCGATTTCTAAATTCTACGCGAGCAAATCCAGGGGTAAAAGCTAGTATGACATACGTTTAAAAATTTTGCAAAAAAACTCAGCTTCTACAAAGTCATCATCAGCCTTTCAGCATATGATTAATATAACATTAGTTTCTTTTATTTAAAACATGGTACTTCAATACGTAAAAGTTGACAAGCCCATATAGGCTCGAGGGTTTTCTCCCGTACCTGTAATTCTACTATTTCTACTACACAGGCTATAATTACTTTAAACACTTTCCACGATATTCTCTCTTCCCGGAAACGACATGTGCCACTTTATAATACGACAACGATATGTGCCACTTTACAATACGACACGATATGTGCCACTTTATAAATCTTTCGACTTTGACCTCTTAAACACTTTCCTTATATGACTCGATGTGAGAAGGCATTTCCAGGTAATGCTTGAGATGTCTGATATCATTTGTCAGATTTAAGATCCTAATGGTAAAACCCCAACAATTTCGAGCGATGTTAGATGTCCAAAATATGTATGGAATTTGACATCGCATCGCTAACGTGTGATAGCGCATAAATGGTTCTGTTTATCCACACGGATAGTCCGCACTGGCAGTTAAAAATCCGCGCGAATTCATTTCACAATGATAATAATCAGCAGTGCCAATGTTCCCGAACAATATATTTCTGAATACAACTATTGAAATTCATAACATTATGTACAGTCAAATAGCAAAACTTTATCACTGAGGGGAATACAGGTGCCAACGGTCTATGACAAGGTCAAAACCAAACATTCGGAGTTTCGGAAATCTCCCCCCGCTAGCGGAAAATAATTAATATACAATTAATAAAAACAAGAAATAAGAATTCCTCCTTAGGAATTATAGTGTCACTTATATATTGTATTGTTTAAAAAAAATATTTCATCTTATCCCGTTAGGCTTATGCTTTAACTGTCATTAGTAATTATAACACTTCTATACTTAGATTTAATTTAAAAATGAAAACTTTTTTTTTAATAAAAATAAGGGGGCAAACGGGCAAACGGGCAAACGGGCAAACGTGTTACCTGATGGAAAGCAACTACCGCCGCCCATAGACACTCGAAAAATCAGGGTTGCATGTGCCTTGCCGGCCTTTTAAGAGGGAGTATGCTCTCTTCAACGTAGCGAAACGTAGGCCTCTAAGATTTATGCGGTAGTGTTATCGTTCCCGCGTCCATCCGCGTGGAGCGCTGAAGAAGGGCATGGGGGGGTTTTAGTCGGTAAGCTCCCGGCGCACTGAGCCGGGGGGAGTCCGACATACCCCTGCCGCCTTCCCCCGAGGGTGGCCGGGGATGCGAAATGCATTTCCCCTCCGCAAAAAAAAAAAAAAGGTTGTAATAATATATGATACTTTTAAAATCCTTATGTGTAAAATGCTTCTGTGGAGGATAATATCATTCCAGGCAAGCCGTTATGAATTGTGTATTTTTATAATAATTCTATATTATCTGATGGCACGGTGGTGGCACCGCTAAGTCGAGCGCGAAGCAAACGCTGCCGTACCATCTTACAGGAAATTTCCCGCCGCATTTCAGCCCCCTATTTGAGAGCCTTTGAATAATACCAGGAATCTAATAAGTCTAAAAATCTAAATCGCCATCTAGTAAGCACACAAAAAAAACTTAAAATCCAAAATTTAAAGTCTGTAGGTAATTTAATTCTGAAACTAAGCGATAGCAAAGTTTCGCATTTTCGACACTCACTCACTTATGATCAATAAAATAGAACTACTACTTCCCATGAACTCAGAGAGCTTAAATTAAGTACAGTACTGGGGTTTAATAAGGACCACATTATGAAAAAAACTATAAAAGACAATCGATTTTTTTGCGAATCCGAAATTGTCAAAAACTTTCATATTTCTTGATGATGATGCCTCTTTAATTATTTAATTTAATTTATTTTAATTATTTCTTTTCCTAGCGGCAACAGAAATACAATATTATCTGTGAAAATTTTAACTCTGTAACTATTACCATTCTTGAAAAAAAAAACCTGAATACATACAGACGGACAGATATTGAAGTATTTGTAATCCTGTTCTTATTACCATTTGGATACGGAACACTAGAAGAGACTTACAAGTTTATTGAAATTCAAAAAAGCTAACTTTACATGATATTGCCGGATGGTCACCCATCTAAATACTAACCACGCCCGACGTCACTTAGCTTCGGTGATCGGATGAGAAGCGATGTACTCAACGCAGTATGGACATTTTTAAGTAATAGGTCTAGAGATGAAAAGTAGGTTGAGGAAACGAATCCCTTTAAAAACCGGCCCAGTTCGAGTTGGAATCACGCACGAAGGGTTCCGTACCATTGGAGAAAAAAGAAAACAAAGAAAAATGTACTACAGAATAGAAAAAAACTGTACCAAAAAAACCTTTCTACAAAAAAATGCGAAATCCCACCAAAAACATTCTGTAAAAATAGCCGATGACTTGTACGAATAAAGTATGGTCAAAGGTGAGTGATACAACATTAAATTTAAAATTAATTAAATCGCAGTATCGCGCTTCTTCGCGCGACTTGGCACGCCTTTGTCTAGTTGTCATTACTTTTAGAAACAAACAAGCAGCTCAATCTTGACTTGGCATGATTTTTTACAGAATATTTTTGGTGGGAAATAATAAAAATCTGACAATAATAATAATAATTTAGCCCAAAATATGAGCGCTCATTATTGGGTACGGAGAATCATCCGGCTAATTAAGTCTAGCATTTCGCGGAGTAGGAATTTGTAAAATTTCCCGAAGTACCTAATTGACCTGTATTACGTAAAGAGGATCCGCGAAAGCCTCAGGCTGTAAGGGTTGAATAGGCTCATAATTAGGGAGTTGCTATGAGAATAGCTACGGCTGTTTTAACAATGATGTTCTTACATTTTTTTTTGGTACTAGGAAGGAAATAAAATGTTCTCGGCAAATAACAACATATTTGCCGTGAATATTTTCTTTCAGTTGGAATAGTTTCCAACATAAAGACTACTGGCCCGTCCACAAGTTGGACTCATATGAACCCAGAGATGACATTTATAGAACGTTATAAGGGCATAAAATAATGAGAGAAGAAATATTAATAGGAAAAATTATATTTATAGTATATGTTGGTATCTTTCTCGGTATTGGTATATATGTCACGGGCCTCGCGAAAGTATTTTTAAGTCGTTCAAAAACCATTTTTAAAATGATCAATTTGCTTCACAAACTTAAAAAACACATTGGTAGATCCTAAATCTTTATACATATAATTCTTCTGTGTGAGTTTTTTCACAAACCGAGACCGGTGGTACAACATCTGTGGGTCCGCTAATATCTAGTAAATTTTATCAAAACGGTAAATCGCTGTTCCGTAACAAAAATATATACTAAAAAATTACTTTTGATTCATAATTCATTTCTTTATAAAAGTTTGAGCAAAGGAAACTTTCAAAATTGTTAGGAAGGATCAAGGAGAAAGAAAAAAAAGAGAATATACTTGTGATAAATAATTGTTTTATAAAAGTAAATTAATAAAAGTTAATTACAAATATCTGTATATATATAAACACAAGTCCTGACTGACTGACTTTATATTCACCGAGCAAAAACTGTAAAAGCTACAAGCATGTAATTTGGTGAGTAGAATTAATTGTTTTATTGGGTAGACACCCGTTTAAGCGCCTTATGAAATTTTTACTTCCAGAGGGTGAAATAGATGTAGAAAGCTTGTATGAAAATACTTCTTAATGCGAGCGAAGCGGCGAGAAAAAAGCTAGTGTTTAAATATTAATATGGCCGTTACACTATACGACACACAACAAAAATATAATACATTATAATAATTTTGTGTTTAATCATACACGAACTACTCTTGTTTATAATTGAAGTCTGTGGTTTTTAAAATATTAAATTTAATGGCCTGATAACGAGAAATTTAAGCCAAATTGAAGTGATTGAATTGATAACTAATTATATGTTTTTATGGCCTAATAGTAAAGCTTTTTAATTTTAAATATTTATGGTCGATTTTCGACCACAGGGCAACCCTACTAAGGGTAGGGTAACTATTTTTTACTTTTGTTACATTAAATTGAATTTATTACTTCTCATATTAAAATAAAATCTCATAACAGCCGTCATACTAGAGTCTATTTAAGTTTGAGGATAATTGTTTTGCTGAGTCCAGAGACCCTGTTGAAGTAGAAATCCCGCCAAGGCTTCCAATCTTGCAAATAGCAACTTAGATAACGACGCGCTGCGCTTAGAACTCGCTAACAATTTTAAACTTTGACAAGAGTCTTTATGAATTGTTTCGTCCAATTCGGAGCCATTAAATCGCGAGGCTTAGAATTTCCGATTCACGAATTTGACGCCAAATTGAATGTTTGAATGTGCAGTGTAACAAAATTGACGATACTAACGTTTATTTCGATATTTTTTCGCTAAATTAGATAATAACACATTTTTGCAGTTATCTCATCTGTGAAAATTGGAGGTAGGATGAAATTATAGATGCTAAAGGTAAAAAAATTACATGTTTACATTTTCTACAACTTTTGTCCATACCAGCTTAAAAAGTTTGACCTTCAAACGAATATTGTGGCTAACGCATGACGTTTGGTCGAGTTTTTAACCGACTTCCAAAAAAGGAGGAGGTTTCTCAATTCGACCGTAAATATGTTCTTTTTTATGTTTGACCACGCATTACTGCGCCATTTATAAACCGATTTCGATTTTTTTTTTCAATGTTGCATAGACCGATTCCTCTATGCTAACAGTTAATTAAAAAGAAAAAAAATAACCAAAAAATTAAACCGTATTCCTCAGCAAAAAATGAACTGAAGATACATGAACTGAAAGGTTACAAATATTAATTTTCAAATCATTTTTAATTTTTTAGCTGTTGAAGTCGGTTATTATTTTTGTTTAAATTTTATTTTATTCAAGCTAATTATGTCCCCTAAATATTAGAGTTAAAAAACTGAATTTAAAAAAATAGGTTTTTAAACAAAGACAGGTGTCAAGTTAACTCGACCGGGCTATATAACAACTATTGTGAATAACAAAAACCCAAAGAAATCCCAGTAATAACAAAACATAACTTTATTTTTTTATAATATTACGTACAACTTATTAAAATATTATTAATCGGTGACTCTTTAAAATAGTTCTAAGCAAAGTTCATATTACGTTGAAGGCGTGTTCAATGCGTGTTTAATACAGAACTGTATTAAACATGCATTGAACACGCCTTCGCCTTCAGTGAAGCTGGCAACTATGTGTTTAGAAAATTGTGTTCTTGTATTTTACTAAGCTACCTGAGGGCCTTTTTCGACGCTTCCTGGTAATTGTTAGATAGGATATCCACAACTTATCCGACAAAAAATTGAAAAGCAGTCGAAATAGTTGAATTGAAAAAGTTGAAATCCGAAATTTATCAGGAAAGGTGAAACAGGTGAAGTAAGACTTGACGTTCCTAATTGTAGAAGTACTAGATTCTGCCCGTGACTTCGCTCGCACTAAAGAGTATTTTACATACAAAGTTTCACCTGTATTTTATCTATTTTATATATGAGACCGAATCTTGTAGAGATGGAGGGTTTTGCTCGGGCTGGATATACTAACAGGCTCTATTTAAAACATTAAGCTCCTTCGAGGCTAACTTAGCTTTACTATCCACATGGCAACGGAACTGAGTGTTGAGTGCTAGTTTTTTTTTTCATATTCGACTGTGGACGCGTTTTACTAAGATTTTGTATAGGATTTTTTATATTGGGACAGCGCCACCTAGCGATGCTCACGGTCACATGCACAAATCCCTTATAAAATTTACCTGATGGAAAGCAACTGGCGTCGCCCATAGATACTAGTAATAGCCGAAGAGTCGCAAATGCGTCGTCGGCCTTCATGAGGGAATGGGAAAAGGGATAAGGAGGTTAGGGAAGTCGGGTCACCGGTAAACAAACTTACAGAACAAAATACAAAACAATGCCGTTTCACGTCAATTTTTTGTGAGGCCGTGATATTACTCCGGTCGTGCCGAAGGTCTCCCACGGCAATAAGCATCCGTATTTTGTACTTGATATCAGAAAATGTCTCATTGGTACACGCCTCCACCGGGGTTTGAACCTGTACCCTATCGAGTGCAAACCAAAGGTCTTATTCACTAAGCTACGACGCTCTAAATTGTAAAGAGCCAGTCCAGTCCAACCGACGTCATTTAGTCGGAAATTGTCAATTACATGTAAGTCGTGATTTGTTGGCTGGATTTGACATAACGCGATCAACTTACAAAGATCCATAATCTGTATCCATTTTAACTTCCTTGATTGTACCATCTAATAAATTAATTCATAGTCAATTCACGGACCTACGTCAACTAGGGTGACTGTCGTATGTGTTCCATGATAGGACAAAGAAAGTGGGTTTCCTAGAAAATAAATTGATCTAAGATTTAATTAAATAAGCTCTTGTTTAGACACAGATGTTAATCAGGAAGACTAGATAAAATCTAGACTGAATATGTAACTTGATAGTATACATCTTGTACACAGACCACAGACCTATGAACCGCCGAAAAGACGCGATTCATAATTTCATTCATTCACTTTTGGTGTGCATTTCATTCATTCATTTGAGAGTGCAGATTCAAACCCCGGTAGAGGCGTGTACCAATGAGACAATTTCCGATCTCAAGAACGTAATATGGATGCTCATAGCCGTGGTTCACATGCTTCGGAACGAATGGGCTGGCTCGACCGGAGTGATACCACGGCCTTACAGAAACTTGCGTGAAACGGCGTTGTGCTGTTTTTCGTTCAGTGAGTGAGTTTACCGGGGGCCCATTTTCCTTAATCCCCTATTCCAATTCTCTATTGCCTCATAAAAAGCTGGCAACGCACTTGCGACTTCCGATGTAGCGATCCATGTCCAATTTTATATATTATAATTTAATGAAAAAACTTTCACAACCTGTCCCATTGCTTATCATAAAATCTTGCGGGTAAAATTTAGGGCACTCTGTGATTTATCTAGACTTTTAAAAAGGAAACACTAGCTTATCAACGAGTTTACTTAGATGACAAACTTAGAATCAAAGCAAGATTTGTCGATACGAAGCCAGAAATACTAGCTTAATAGCTCTCTGACAATAGCTTGCTGCCCTGACTTGAAAAATTTAGAATTTCACGCGAGCAAAGCCGCAAGCAAAAGCTAGTATATCTATATTATGTCACATCTGTAATTTTACTCGGTCTATGGTCCTAGTAGGAAGTAATCTGAATAAAGCGTATAATCTGAGCTAAATTTCCTCTCTGCCAAGCATCTTGTATTACATATTAAAATGACTCCATGCAGCTAAATGCTTATTAAACTTTGCTCAATTTTGCCAAATATCTTTGTACCTATTCCGTTTAAAATAGTTTCATTTTTTTTTGTTTAATTTATAAGTATTGCCCGTCATCGTGAAATGAGACATATGATTATAAAATTATTCTAGAATAAAACGTAAATGTTTAAAACATAAAACCCGATTGCAGGAACCATTGCAATTTGAACATCAAGTTATGTTTATTTCTAGAATGGCTATTTAGAAGCCTTTCACAAATCTAACGATACGTGCCAACATCATACATACATACTCTCGAAAAACATAACCCTTACAGCTTGTACAATGTACTGTACTATTATAATATTTAAACTAATTTTATTAGTTTAACGAAAATTATTACATTAATACCAATTTATACCGTCCAAAAATACGCTGACCTGGACATTTTTTTTCTATGTTACGCTAAACACCACGTCAATCTGGCCTCGTGCTCAGCACCTTAAGGACTTGTGTTACAGGTACCAGAAAACGGAAATATACTTAATAATTTTATACTATACACATATTTAATACACATCCATGACCCAGGAACAATGAAAAACCTTTTTTTTCCGTCGGTGGGATTCGAACCCGCGACCCCCGGCGTGAGCCACCAAAGCGCATCCACTGCGCCACAGTGGTCGTCGATCGATTGCAAGTCTGTTCCTCCTCTTGCTTATCAGCTAAGCTGTACGCCAATTACACCATAATGAAGTAACTTCTCCAACTTTGGAATATAAGCACTACAGCTAAGCAACACAGTACTTACAGAATGACACTTTAATGACCCTTCCTAACCGAGCCTATTACCGTCTCTCTAATGACACATTCTGAGCTGCACTGACCCACATCTAGAGAGGAAAGTGTGATATGTAACGACAAACTTTACCGTATAACTTTGAAATTATGTATTCGCATTAAAACGGTGTGATGGAAAGAAATGGTGCGTATTCAACACTGAATCTCTATTATTATTGCTATTGAATGTGTAACCAAGTACATAATACAGATGCTTATTGCCGTCGGAGAGCCATGCTTCGGCTCGAATGGGCCAGCTCGACCGGAGTGATACTACGGCCTCAGAAAAACTGGCGTGAAACGGCGTTGCTGTGTTTCGTTCAGTGAGTGAGTTTACCGGTGGCCCAATTTCCCTAATACCCCTCCTATCCCTATTTCTATTCCCTATACCCCATAAAAGCCGGCAACGCACTTGCGACTTCGGATGTTACGATGCTTTCCATCATCCGTTTGCTCGCTTGCCTTCTAAATATCATAGAAAAACGGCCCAATTTCAAGTTAGACTCGCGCACGAAGGGTTCCGTAAAGGTAGAGAAGAAAACATTGGGAAAACGAATTTCTGAAACTTAAACAGCTTTAACAGTTTACGTCGTATCAAGCGATAGCGCACTGTAGACATATTGCTGCGCTTTTATATAATTGCGCTATTTACTATCAAAAGGAAGAAACTGGCGAAAACCCACGTTTGTCGTTAGCCCCCTTTAAACATTTCTATTATTTTGTTTTTAGTATTTTTGGTTACAGCGGCAAAAGAAATACATATTCTGGATTATGAATAGACGGACAAACCTCGAAGTCTTAAGGAATAGGGTCTTTGGCGTCCCTATTGGGCACGGAATCATAATAAGTAAGCGATAATACTGAAGTGTACAACAAGTCAGGCGATAAACTTATCACATTAAGTTTTGGTGTATTATGTATTTTAGTGTATTAGGTTAGTGCACAAAGAAATGAATATTTATTTATTAATGTTCGAAGCGATTCTAATTTGCGGTAAGCTTACGGTGCGATTTTTTACGACCAGATCACGTGACTTTTCGTTCGACTATAGTGAACTTTTTAACCGACTTCCAAAAACGAGGAGGTTATTATGTTCGGCTGTGGATATATTTTTTTTTTTATTTTTTTTTTTTTTATGTATGTTCGCGCATAGCTCCGCCGTTTGTGAACCGATTTTCAAAATTTT
>JAOTAV010000761.1:0-64878 GCA_026546445.1 Cyclargus thomasi | reverse complement strand
AGAGACGTCAAAGTTTTAAATGCTTCTCCTGAAAAATTGCATTTTCGCAAAAGTGACGGTCTTGCACCGAGGGTGCGTTAATGAGTATGCTTAACAGCCTTATCGAAGCTGTCAAAGCCGTACCCGCGCCGACTTTTTACGTTGTCTCAAGTCAACATACTGTTCGTGATAGATAAAGATTTAATATTTTTGAAATTCAAAATCTATTATATATAAAAGTCAGGTTTTCTTCCTGACGAATTTTGTCCAGAACTCACGAACCGATGTCGACAGTTTTGCATTCGTTAGAAAGGTCTCGGGCTCCGTGAGGTTAATAGCAAAGAAAATTCCGGAAAATTTTCAGGAGAAATGCAGGAAAACAGGTAAAGTCATTTCACACATACTCGTATAGCGCTATCTCTGATACCTGAACTACAACGGCACTTGACAGCTACTCATTGCACACTGCTCAATTAATTTCTCATATTAAAGTTAAAAAAAAATATTGCATGTAAATACAATTCTCATCTTTGTTAACACACGGACGGAGTCGCGGGCAATAACTAGTCTTTATAATTACTTGAACTTGGTTTGGCACGCTACCGCGTTAGACACGCGATAAGTAACTTTATTTTAGGACTTTCTTTATTCTTACCTTCTTACCTACGATAATATAAAGTTTAACCTTCACATTTAGAATAGATTCAATCCTGTATGCGACTCAAAGACCAAAAAAAATCGGTCGGTTAAAATTTGAAAGAAATGTAGATAGAGTAATTTCACTATTAATAAAATACGCCTAACATAGAAATCGAGTTTACTGAATAACGTGATCATATAGAAAAAGACAAGACAGTAGGCTTATACATGTGCCAACGAGGAAAATTCAACCTCTTATAGGCATGTCAAAACGTTAACCACATTAGCCAAAAAAATATGTTATAGATTAATCTTCATTCTTTCATTACTAGCGAGGACTTTTTCCTTAAGCTTATAGTCAAGCAGAAAAAAAATGTACTGTGGACATCGATTTTTTGTAAAAAAACTGGAATAACTACGAAACTAACCGGAAAAGTTTTTTTTATACAATACAATATAAGTAACTCTACAATCCCTAAGAGGGAATTCTTATTTCTTGTTTTTTAATTAATTGTATATTGATTATTTTAGAAACTCCGAATGTATGGTCCAGGCCATTGGCACGTGTATTCCCCTTAAGTATTTTATGTAACAAAATCTTTGTTTCATTAGGTACAGTTTGGCGTTTGCATCTGCCAGTAACTTTTGACCGAGGCTTCACTCGCGTGGAATTTGAGAATTACGGAAAAATACTTTGGGAACATTTTTCCTCTCGACCGAAAGTAGCCCTATGTTACTCTTCATCTTTTCAATTAAGTCTGTAAAAAAATCTTGTTGCCCTGCCAGTCTCATTTGTGAATCTAAACTAGTCTCAAATCCCCTTAAATACGCACAAAAAGTTTATCAAAATTGGTCCAGTCGTATGGGAGCAGTTTAACAACGAACACACGCACACAAAAAATATAAATTCGATTGGTAACTTTTTAGGGTTTTAAAGATGGACGAAAAAACACACTTTTTCATGTACGAGTATAACATTAATATGAATACTCCATTCCAGTATCAATCTTCGTGATATTCTTCCTGGCGGTGCCTGCGGCGGTGTTCACATCCCTGGAGCCGGACTGGGACTACCTGGACTCGTTCTACTACTGCTTCATCTCGCTGACCACCATCGGCCTCGGGGACTACATACCCGGGGATTCCCCGGGACAACCTTACCGACCCGCGTACAAAGTCGCAACTACTTGTAAGTTGAAAAAAAAAAGACAACTAAGCCGACCGCATATAGTTTTCGGTATTAGGTTTCCGAATTCCTTTTTCCTCATTAGAACGCCAGAGTGCCGAGTGTGAGTTTAATTTTCTCATTCGATAGTGGACGCGTTTCGCCTTTATTAACATTTTATATGGGATTTGTACAGCGCAACCTAGCGATGCTCACGGTCATATGTACAAGTCCCATATAAAATCTTAGTAAACGCGAAACGCGTTCGCGGTCGAAAGTGAAAAAAAAACTTACACTCGGCACTCAGAATGTATTGAATGCAGAATTTGTTGTCAACTAATCCAACGCATTAGGGCGTCCAAATGTAAACTATTTTGTGAAACCTAAAACAAATGGAACAAGATTAAGGGCCTATTGCACCTCTATCTGATGAGTGTTGGATAGGCTATCCACAACTTATTTGACAGATGAAGTATATAGGCCTGAAAAGTTGTGGATAACCTATCCGGCAATTTTTAGGAAATTGTGAAATAGGCCCTAATTTATGCTAAGATTGTTTATATCCACAACCTGCCAAATACTCATAAAAAAATATTTTTCCAGTCTACCTGATCATCGGTCTGACCTTCGTGATGCTGACCCTCACCGTGTTCTACGACATACCGCAACTGAATCTCAGCACGGTTTTCTCCTCAATGAAGTTGGACGAGGACCCTGAACGCGTGCACCTCGGCAGCGGCGTCGGGCCGGGGTACGGCCTGGGGGGTATAGGGGGGCTGGTGATGAGGGACGAGTTCCCCCGCGAGCAGCGCCGCTCCGTCGTCCAAGTTCGGCCGCACCATGACGATAGCCCCAGCCCTGATGACACCACGCCCGTCCACGCGAGGGACATGCGCGTACATTAGACTTCCAAGTGACGTTTTGCAGCCAACTGACAGATTGCTTGTGACGTTTCGTATTTAAATGTCGCGTTTGCATATTGACGTTTTGCAGCCAGACGTCAGGTTGCTTGTGACGTTTCGTATTTGAATGTCGCGTTTGCATAATGATGTTTTGCAGCCAGATGTCAGGTTGCATGTGACGTTTCGTTGCCAAATGTCGCGTTTGCATGTGACGTTTCGTTGTCAAATGTCGCGTTTGCATGTGACGTTTAGTAGCCAAATGTCGCGTTTGCATGCGACTTCACTTGGTCAAATGTCTTGTTTATGTACACAAATGTCAAACAGTGTGACGTATGTAACGAAATTATTAAACGCTCATTTTTTTTAAGACAAAAAGGAAATGTATAGATGAACTCTGCGTTATAACTTATAACACTTTATATCAGTAGAGTTGAATAACGTGCTAAGTATGTTTAATAGGTTGTTAATGCGTAGTTCAAGTGACCCAGTAGGGTACTTAATTAACAAAACATAAAAAAATAACGCGTAGAAGGGTATTTATATTACCTGTAAAGTAAATTTACAAGTAAAAAATAAATGGACAAACTAAATGACTAAAAAGTTCTGGGACTGTCGACTGAAAATTAAAACATCTTTATAGACATCCATCTAAAAAATAATATTTAAGTGATATTTACATTTATTAAAAAAGTTTATAAATATTTAAGTATAGATATTACTTTTATTAAAGTTTGTATTTATTCGAAGTTTTTTTTCCAGAACTTCAAAAATTCCAGACGTTTAAAATGACGTCTTTATTTAGCTTATCAAGTAATCTGCCGTCTTCAAGCTTAAATGCCGTAAACCAACATTTGGTCGATTTTGAAATTTTTATGTCATCATTATCAGAAAAAAAAAGCTCTATCGACGTGTACTATGTACTTATGAAATAGCAAGCCCTTACATTCATTTATTTCAGGCATATTTACCGATATTATAAATACCTTATAGACTAACATACATAAATTTATACAAAACTATAACTAAACACGTGTTGAATGCGACGTGAGCACGGTGTTCGGATGCTTATAAAAATTGCCACGTTTTTTTACCATAACTCAAAAAGTACGTTTTGTACATAGCGGCATTTCAGCTTGTGGACGGCAGTAATTTTGATTAAAATTATTTGGAATGACCAATGACTAATCTTTACAATGTAAAATTAAAAAAAAAATCTAAATTTATTGAAATTAATATCATAAAATAATTATGTACTATGTTTTGATTACTGATAATAATAATTATAATGAGTAGCTTTAACAAATCAAAATTAATTTTGCCATAGACAATAGCGTTTTTGCGTAATTGTATTATTGCTATATCTAAAAAGTAAATTTACACTAACCCTTGTCTAAATATATTTTTATAAAAATAATCAAAGGCCTATCACATTTATTTTTACAAATTACAAAAATATAAATTAACTATGTATAAGAATACAAATCATAATCAAAATAAAGATTTGTATTTTAATGTATAAAGTAATGGATACAGACAAAAGTATGCTACTATATTATTTTGTTTATGAAACTAATACATTACCGTCCTTTGATTTATTAGGTAGGTACATCGCATGATTTTTTAAACCTTATGGTTCAATATGTTGCACGTTGCTAAATTATGTTGCACGAGCCACTAAGCTATAATTAATATCAAAGTGACTAAACTATTCGAGTGTCATACTTATTATATTGCTTACGTAAAATATCGTATTGACATTATCCTAATAAAGTTTATTAGATAATCGAATACAAATAGAGCAAATAGTATTTATTTTCATAAATTGAAAAGCATGTTTGTTTTAAAAAAATATTGCGATGTTTTGAAATTCTCTTACAAAATGTTGATTATGCATGGTTAGATTTTTTAATTAAAAAAAAAATCTGCTTCTTTCTGCCTAGGTATAATTAATATATATTATATTTTTTATTTTGCAAATCGCACATGCTTTTATTTTTCCTGTTGACCAATTGCCTTCATAATGTATACATGCATGAATTTTCATAAACAATGTATATCAGATAAGACTGATGAGACTCTTTTAAAACCGTTTTGCATTTAAAATATCGTGTGAATAATCAATGTAGAAGCTGAGTAAATTCTACATCGAAATGCTCTTGATGATATTCCAAAATGAGTGATCTGCATATCACACAGGATTTTGAACTTTTACACGCATTTTAGGACAATCTTTACGAATTTTTATGAACATAATAAAATAAATAGAGGGTCATGTTCTTAAAATAATGGATAGTGATATACCTACAGTACGCATTTTTACAAGTCAACGTTTTTGAAACATCCCCGAAACTAACTCGTATGTTAACATAATATTTGGGTAGTCTTTGGGTACTAGGAATACTTTTGAAGCGCTCTGTGTCATGTTGTCGCTATGCCATAGGTCTGCAAACCTTAAAATCAGTAAAACTAAAAAGTTAATTTTGTTTGTTTGTTGCGTTTTGGTAATTAATAATAAAATGTGAACTTAATATTTTGCAATTAGAAAATCATTTGTATTGTATTAAAATACACTGTTAACGTGGGCGTTCAAGAAGGCCACATAGTTCTCAAATAGATGTTAGGTATTTCACAAACAAAATATATACTTTTATAACTAGTTATTAGTTTAATAGTTATAACAAAATATAAAATTTAGAGATTATTGATAGTAAGTAATAACATATGCCAGAATAACTTTTGGTAATCATATGAATGCAATCGGAAAACAGTCGATGACAATATAAACATAATGCTTAGTTTTTAGCATTTTCTTTATATTGTAAAAACTAAGTAGTGATAATTTTAAAGACATAAAATATAACAGTAGAAGCATAGTAGTTATAATATTTATGTTATTGCCTTAAACAGTACAACGCACTCTAAAAAGTCTATAATATAATATTGATTAAAAATATTGTTTACCATTATAATGTTGTTATTGATGCCTAACTCTATGAATTTAATTAACCTAAAATAAAAAATATATACTTAAAGAACGTCATAAAATATGTAAAATTGAACTATATTGGAAAAACCCGAGATTATTGGTTTTATTCTTTTGGCAAATTTGTACTTAACTCATAATTTCTCATCAAAATCAAACTTCAATTGTATAATTTTACAAAAAATTAACACTAACTTGAAAATGATAAGTAATTTATTTTCAATTTTTGATCCTTCAACTAATATAAGACACACCTTGAGCTTAAAAATTATAACATTCGTACTATATTTCTTAATACTCCCTATACTCATAAAGATTTACAGGCCCTTGTATAATAGTAAAAATTTTATATAGTCTGTTATTATATTTACAAAGATTGATGTTTAGAAATTTAGAATATATTAATAAGTTATAAACGAAGAGCATAGTTTATAAAACTTGATTGTATAAGAAAATTTTAAAACTACCTAATATATTTATAAATATTCATATCCAATAATAGGAACTACATCTTCGCGTCAATCCAATTTGTGAAAACAGGTTCGTCAGTACCAAAATCCTTATTTCTTATTGTATTGTTTAAAAAGAACTAACGTCGCATGTTTTTATTACTTTGTGTATTAGAAACTATTAGCTTTAATTCTATTTTTTTTTATTTCTCTACATTGTTACTAATGATTTGATGTCCGTACCTATCCAAAATTACTTTCAAGTGTATTTGTGTAGAATTTATTGAAGTGTTTAAATTGATGTTGTAGGTATGATATATATACTCATATATCAGTAAATAGTAAAAACCACACTAGAATTTTGGCAAAAACAAAACGTGTACCATTATTTTAAATATGATTAAAATAAATGTTTCTAAAACTTTATTATTTTGTTTAGATTTTGCTAAAATACCCATTATACCTACTGAAGATGCCGTATTAACATGAAATTCACGTAATATTAATGTCACCTTTTTCAAAAGCATTAATGTTTAAATTTTAAATGCCATTTTATGTCAAAAGAAAACTTATGTACCACAAAACAGTGGAAACACTTTTGAGCTGGCAATACTTTTAAAAAAATTGCTGACTTCGACAAGGTATATATAATTTATTTTATTTTATTTTTATTATTATTTATTTCTACATAGGCTGCTCACAGACAACTGACTAAATAATATATTTTAAGGTTTTTATAATTAGTAAGTAAAATAGAGTACGAGACTAACTACATTCTTTGTCATACAGGTTTAACACAAGGATAACATCGTGTTGGCTTTTTATAAGAAAACGTTACAAAAATTTAATCGAGAGTTTTCTTCTTTCTAGTCTCAGATAGAGTCGCATTACTAAACATAAATATAAAAAATATAAAGGCTGTCAATTATCCAAGTATATGCGACATTGAAAGTTTTTATAAAAACTTGTACAAAGCTATAGAACTCGCATGTAACACTTTCATAATCGTGGACGACTTTCACGCAAAAATAAGAAAACCGAGAGACGACGAATTTTTAATAATGAAGCCTATCAGATACGGTGAACGGAATCCGAGAGGCCAAAGACTGGTAACTTCGCGCTCGAGAACAAAATGGCAGTTATAAACACATATTTTATTTAAAAAATTCAAAACACAGGTGGACGTGGAGCTCGCCAGATGGAATATACAAAAATTAAATCGATTATATCCTAACAAACAAACCTAAACTAATTAAAAACTCTGAACAGGTCTGTGGTCAGTGGTGGAACAGGTGTGGAGAAATTAAGATTTGTAAATCTTAATTTTTCATCGGACCACAGACCTGTTAGAGCAATAACAATTATTAACAATGTCTAAACAGACAAAGAGCCGCAATGGTATGGCAACAGAAATCAGAACCCTACATCGAATACTTCGGATGAAATAACAGAATACAAACACTGTATTAAAACCCATATAAGCAAATTACTAGACCGGTAAGATAATAGCTCAATTCATAAGTATTACGATTTCATACAAACTGCTATTACTCAAAGCCTCCAGTCCGCCCGATCACCCGTAGAACACAAAATACTGTCAGATAATACGCTAGCGCTCATTGAAAGAAGACATGGAGTTTTGGCGGGATGTGAAAAAGCGATGTTGTGTTTTTGTGTTTCTTCGCTAAGTTTGTGTTGTTTCGGGTTTTGCGTTGCGTTATAGTGGTAGAATATCAACCATTAAATATTCGATATCATACACATAACACAAGTGTGAGCCAGTGATACTTCAAGAAACGTGTTATGCTATTTTATGTATCCCTTCAAAACTCCATTCGAAATTTTAGTGAAGAGTCTACCACCGTACTTGACGCTTTGACCGACGTTTTGCCTTGACTTTAGACTTAACGATATTATGTAACGTTGCTAAAAATATTATTGGAACAAGGAAATTCATTTCCCGCCTTGACACTTGACACTGGCCATGGTTATATAGCCGTAGTGCCATATAAATAAAAAAAATAAGGAGAGGACGAAGAAGAAAGACATATCCCGTATCCGTGAACCGTGATATTATTATTGTGATATTATTTTTGGTTAGAATTTGTTCACGGTAAAAAGTATATATACTAAGAATTTGTTATAATTTCTAAATATTATATTTTAGAGATTAAAATTATTATATATATATCAAGAAAAGTTTTAAGTAAAACTAATATTAACGATTTTTAATTAAGTTCAATTGTAGAAGGTTGTTTTTAACAAAATGGATAACCCCCTCGTATCGGCATTTGCTATGTATAACGCAAATAAAAAGGAAACTAAAAATAAGAAAAAGAGAAATAAAGGGAGTAAGAAACTGTTGTCGCCCAAAGCGCTTGCCAAAAATTTGAAAGACGACGTTTTAAGAGAAATGGGTGCAAAACTGAAGAAGAAACAAAAACACACAAAGGAACCCAAAAATGTTACTAAGAAAAAATTACACAAGAAGAAAAAAACGAAGCGGACAAAGCTAACTAGTCCTAAGAAAATCGTAAGTGATACCGAGGATGATGACTTCGAAGATATACCGCAACTAGTGCCAGCACCTGCTGCACGGCCCGATGACGGTGACATCAGTGTCAGCAGCTGCTCACACTCCAGTGAGGGCATAGAGTTTACTCCTGTGACCACAGACAGCTGCGAGGAAGGACTCAAAGTATTCCGGTGGATGGTTGCCCCTTTTGACCCCGAAGAGTTCCTAACTGAAGTGTGGGAGAAGAAGCCTCTACATATCGCCAGGAAAAAAACGAATTATTACAAAGATATTATATCCACACCGGACATAGATAATATGTTACGTACTGAAAATATTCAGTTCACAAAAAACATTGACATAACCTCATACAAGGATGGGCAGAGGGAAACTCATAACCCGGAAGGGAGGGCTCATCCACACTTGGTTTGGGACTACTACTTGAATGGATGTAGTGTAAGGCTACTTAATCCACAAACTTATATTCCTAAACTTCATCTTCTTAATGCTACTCTCCAGGAGTTCTTTCACTCTTTTGTTGGTGCCAATGCCTACTTAACGCCACCGGACAGTCAAGGTTTTGCCCCGCATTATGATGATATTGAAGCCTTCATATTACAGGCGGAAGGCAAAAAGAAGTGGCGCATTTATAAACCCAGAGATGACAGCGAAGTCTTACCCAGAGAGTCGTCCAAAAACTTTACTCAAGAAGAAATTGGTGAGCCCATTATGGAGGTTGTATTGGAAGCAGGTGATTTGCTTTACTTCCCCAGGGGCTATATTCATCAGGGTGTGACGATAGATGGTGAACATTCTCTTCATGTCACAGTTAGTATGTATCAGAAGCAGTCATGGGCAGATTTGTTTGAAAAAATGCTACCAGCTGCACTGCAAGTAGCAATTAATGAAAACATTGACTTTAGAAAAGGTTTACCCTTTGATTTAAGTGAACATTTTGGTCTTATACATTCAGACGTTAACACACCACGGAAATTTGAGATAACAGAAATTGTACATAAATTGTTTGACAAGATCAAGAGCTGTTTACCAATCGATGAAGCAGTTGACCAAGTGTGCAAGAAGTTCCAACAGGATGCTCTGCCTCCAGTTTTAAGTGACTTGGAGAAGGCAGTTACAGTTTATGGAGACACTGATGTTATGGTAGAAAATGGACAAGTAATCAATAGGGTTGAACTGTCTCTAGACACAAACATTAGGCTGCTACGAAAGAACATAGTTAGAATGGTGTCTGAAGACCAGATACGGATCTATTATCATGCGGAGAACTCACTTGAATATCATGGAAGCGAGTTGCCATTCCTGGAGATTTCTGAGGATCTGGCTCCTGCTATAGAGACTTTGATAACAACATATCCAAATTATGTCTCAATTGAGAATTTGGATGTAGCAGAAGACTCAGACAAGCTGACCATTGCTGATGCTTTGTGGAGCAGGGGGCTGATAATGACAGAATATCCTCTGTTTAATGTTGATGATGATTAAAATTTTTTGGTAATACTTGCACTTGTTCTTTTATTATTTTAAAAACACAAGCATCCTCCACATAAAATTTAATTATTATTTTATCTTAATTGTCATATTTGTGTGTATTAAAACAATCTTGAGAAAAAAGTGAAGATTAAATAATCATACTATCACACTTTTATACTAAGTTTGTGAGTGTGTCTGTTTGTTACCTTTTCATGCTTAAACTTGGTATGGAAATGGCTAGTATTCTGGATTAACACATAGGCTGCTTTTTAAGCGGGTAAGTTCCATGGGGCAAAGCTAGTAAAAAAAAATTTGTGAAACCAGATGAGAAATAATATATAAACTATGGCTAATTGAGATGCTAAAATAATAAACAGAAATAACATTTTCGAAATTTATTATCAAAACATAATAAATTGAGCACCTTATTCCCTCCTGCTTAAGTAATATAAAACTTACTAAAGCTATATTATAGTAAAGGGACATTGGCCTAAGAAACATGGATGTTACTACTGGAATCATAGTTTAATATTAAGAGTATGGCATATTCTTTGAAATCTAAAAATACAACTTAGTTTAAAAAGGAAGTTATTCAGTACGATAAGCATTCCTATTCTTATTTATGTAATTTCCATATTTTTTAAATACAGAGTACACAAGGAATATTATTTACCTTAGGTGGCTAAACTATAGGTATGTTACTACTGGACACTTATGAATTTTATTCTCTCTACCAATTTTTGATGCTGAAATCTCTATGATCTTATAAAAAGCACAAAAGTATGCAATTTTATACTTCAAATGGACTTTATAGTAATTATTTTGAGGCAATTTAATGTTGTAATTAACAATATAGTAAACAGCTATATGTTTGACTTGTACATGAAAAATAACATTGAAATTTTATTCATAAATAATGCAATCATTGTCTTGTTTAAGCAGAGATTATTGTATGAATACAAAAATTCAGTATCTTTAGTACAATGAATGCAAAAATTGCAGGATTGCTTTTTAGTATTTATCAGTAAAATCATATTTAAACAAATTATTTGCATACACACACAAATATTGATAATATTGGGTTTGGATCTAAAAGTTGTTTGTTATTTTACTTGTTATTTGTAGTACAATGTGCTATTTTTATTTTTATTATTTTTGTATTAGGTATCTGATGTAAGTTTGCAGGTAAACTCCTACACAGGTTTAGGCTGCTATTTCACTCTGATGCTGGGCTTCCATGTTGGCTTTAGATGCACATTTATATTTCTTCTTCACCTCATTGTTTAGTCCTTCCCGATTCCTTGCTATTTCTATTGCGTAGAACTGTACTCTAGGCACTAATATTGTGTTCTGTTCTGAATAATCTCCCGTTGTGTCTGCTCTTAATAAAGTGCCAAAGCTGTAGTCCTCAACAATATTTTTGAACTTCTCACAGTACATACGCCATTTCACCTTGTTTACACTGTTCTTGATTTCGTTTTCCTTGATTAATGAAACATTAAGATCAGGAAAATCTTGTTTAAAGTGTGTGTAGATTAGATCATCATGAGGGGTCAGTCTTAGCCATCTTGTGTCTACAGAGCATAATACCTGGAATTATTACACAATTTAACAATACTACAAATGGATAGGCATACAAAGTTGTATATTACAATACCTACAAAGTTATTGAGCACTTTTGTTTTAATTTATTAAAATTTTTATTAAAACGTCATAAGTATAATTCATGTAACTAATACATGTTATTGAAATAGCATGTGCTAGGTAAATAAAAGGCATGGAAAAGTATGTTGAGGTACTACGTACATTAAAATAAATATCACTATGTTCCATAGCTCTGGCCGCCCACAAATGTTCCAGAGTTTCATCATTACCGAATTCTTCAGCCGGCCTCGTCAAAACATCCTGAAATACATAAAATTATAGTATCGCACACTGTTTTATTTAAGATTGTACTATAACTGTATGTACTTGCCATGGCGCGAGTGGTGGCTACAAAGATGTTGTCACTAACTGTACAACACGATAAAATAAGTTTCAGTGAAAGAATTTAGGATACTTGCAAACCAGGTTATGATATCGTATTTGAAATATTGGAATTTTTCATTGACTGGGGGACAATGCCTCAACCCTTTACTGAACTGTCATTTCACGTCATGCATGTGTCAAAAGCGCGCTCGTATCCAGATCTCAGTTCACTGTTCTGTGCTATTTGACATACCTTTAGCCAATGAAATGTCGTTAAAGCTGACAAATTACTAATCGTTTTACTATTGGTACGATAAAGGAACACACTCTTAATTTTATTAAAAGACAAGAGACCGTAGACAAGTAGGCTGTATTTTGGCTGTATTCCGTAATATCTACTTGCAAAATACATTTATCTATAAGCATCTTTACAAATAAATAATATTAAAGTGTCTGATTAACGATTATAACATCAAAATAACATTTTCTCACATACTACTCGCATATAAATATAGACACGAAACCTAAACTAAAATATTGATTTTTTAATTTTTGTCTGTCTGTCTGTTTGTGTTGGCTAATCTCTTTAACGGCTGGACCGACTTTGAAAGGACTTTCACTGAGATGTAGCCTTTCTAACCGACTTTAATAAGTTTATGTTGTAAAATGTGCTTAAAACTTTAATGTGCTTAAAAATTTTTAGTAAAACTTGAGCTTCGAGAAACTAGCGATTTTCGAATTCCACGAGAGCGAAGCCGCGGGTAAAAGCTAGTGGTTAATACGCGAGTGATGCGACTTGTGTTCGGTAGATATTATTATGGAGGCTGTAAAGGTGGGACGAGGCGAGTGCAACCATTTACACTCCTGCACTCGGGCGCGACGGTCTGGCTGTATCTCGACAAGAGTATACAGTCTCCATAAAGGTTCTATCTAGAATTTTATTATGATAGACCTCGACAACTCAAATCTTATAAACCCTTATCTTTAAAAATTAACTTTAAAACGTTCCTTTTATTTATTCTTCTTTTTATTGTCCTTTTAATGTTTGTTTTCCCTTTCATCAAAACTACGTCTAAGTTTGTCCTTGGTAAAAAAGCAGTGATATAAGTTTGCATAATATTATTTTGAACAATTTACATTCATCTAACAATATCTACTAAACAATAAAATTTGAAATAGATAGTATAAACTTGTAAGTTGTAAGCCACAAAAATAAAATTTTAAGGCTGTATGTCAAATATCTTTGCGGAACATTGCTTTAAAAAATGATGTCTTCCGGCATTATTTTTCTCTTGTTTTCTATTGGTTGTTATGAGAAAGAGGGTGGCGCATGCGCGTTGGGCCGACGCCATCACAGAACTACTGTGCATAATACTTGTTGAAGTAATCATTAGAAGTATTTTTTAGTTTTACATAGAATTAAACAGAAAGTGTTAGTATGTTTGTGTGCATTTCTATTTTGAGTTCAAATTCAACGTGTTGAGTGTAATGAACCTTACCGTGTCATGGTATTTATGACAGTAGATTAAAAATCGGAAGTTTTCGTAAAGCAACGCATATTTGCGGCGATCACTGCCGCCTTTCTGTGATTTCGTTTGTGGGCATTCAAAATTGTGGTAATATATTTTAATTCGTAACCTGTAACAATGTTTTTGACGAAACGACAAAGCAAACAAATATACAAACTCAGAAAGTGAAGCAAAATCAGTGAGCGTTGATACGCGCGCACGTAATATACCTATGTTCGACTGTGTTATATATTATGAATTATTGTTTTGGGTCAAAGACATATCGGTGCGTTTACTTCAAGTAGCGCCAGTGTAAAGTCACGTTTTATGTTTCAGCTCGTCGGCGCTCTCCATACGAATGTTAATGTACTATGAACTCAACATTAAAGCCCGTGCTATCCCAGTCGGGAGTACCGCAAGCCGGTAATCAGACTAGTCCCGCCAAAGCGAACGTGGCAACCGCGA
Organism: Cyclargus thomasi; assembly: GCA_026546445.1. Lineage (NCBI taxonomy): Eukaryota > Metazoa > Arthropoda > Insecta > Lepidoptera > Lycaenidae > Cyclargus > Cyclargus thomasi. The sequence continues at coordinate 50,814 of JAOTAV010000761.1, read as the reverse complement.
ACCATGCAGTAGCGCTGCCGCAGGGCGCCCTCAACTCCATCAACCACAGTACTAACAATTTAGTGGGACAGAACCTCTCGCACCAGGTCGGCAACACGCCGCCGGTTCCGCCCCACGCGGCGCCTTCGATGGCCCCTGTCACCGCCAACATGGCCCAGATGGCTGCTAACATGAGTCACCATGGGAACTTGTCCCTGGCGACTCAGAATGCAGTAGCAGTAACTAATAACGCGGCGAGTCCAACCAAGAGTGCTACCACCAGTGCACCTCTCAGTTTGGTGCAGGATAAGCCTAATACCCCTCCCCAACCTTTGGCGCTGACAAGGTCACCCGAGAAGAAGGAGCCTGACTCCACGGGTCAATCTAATGGCAGTGTCGAAACACCGGCGCCAATTTCGAGTGAGCCTGCGCCGCTGAAACCGGTGAATCCTGAGATTCAGTCAGACAAGCAGGATATCGCTAAGACGTCACCGAGCACACCAAAGCCACCAGAAAACTCGGCAGCCCCAAAGCCTGACAACTCCACCACGACTCAGCCAGAGAGTCCTGTACAGCCCAAAGTCGCAACAGCTAATGATTCCGTCAAACCTGCCAAGCCATCCGAGCTCAAAGCTACTCCTGCTGCGGATGTAGCACCAATAGCAGATGACAAACCATTAGTTGAGTCTGCAAATGAGAACCAGAATGCTGACAAACCTGCACAACCTGAGAGTGCTGCGACTTCAAGCTCAACTGAAGCAAAGAAGGAGGAAACTGTTGAAAAACCTCCAGAGCCTGTTGAGGAAAAGAAAGAGGAGGAGGTACCTAAAACGGAGAGCCCTAACCAAGACACTCTAAAAGAGCCAGCTGAGAGTAAAAGTGAAAAGCCTGAAACTAAAACTGCCACAAAGGCGGAAGTCAAGAGTACAGCTAAATCAAACTTGAAGCTAGCCACTGTGACCCCACCCCTGAGAAAAAGGAAACATTTGTCTGACAAAACTGATGGAGCTACCCCAGCCAAGAAAACCCCTGAAGCGGAAACCCCGAGTCGAACAAAGAGGAATCGTATTCAGGTAGACTTTTTTTGTTTGAATGTTTTGCATTTTTATTATCACATAGAGCAGGACTTCCCAAGTGGGTGTAAAGAAATGTTAGAAGATGACTATATTTAAAAAAAAAGTAGTCATCTCAGTTTTTAATAGATATTTAGTTTATAGTAAATGTGAACTTTTCTTTGTACAATATATTTATTAACTAAGGGGGCATGAAAAATTATATTTTTGGCTCGGAGAGGCATGACGAAATAAATGTTGGGAAAGCCTGAAATAGAGCATGTAAGGTAAATAATGTAGTAACTATTGGAAAATCCATTGATGCTTGAAAGGCAAAATGTAATAACCACTGTTTTTGATAATATTGACATACATATCCAATACACTCCTTTCTGATTAAAATGATGTGTTCAGAAATTGTGGTTACTTCATTTTGTCTTTTCAGCTTCAATACATAGAGCTCAAAGGTGACTGACTGATTGATAGTGATCTATCAACACCCAGAGCCCAATCCAATGCATTGTAGGTATATATGGAACAAATCTTCCTTTCTGTATACATTCTATTGTCCAGATTTATTTGATTATTCAAATAATTAACTTAGTTCATTTCCTATTGTAATTGGAAATTATCATAAACTTGTATTATTTACTATCTTACTGAAATACACACTGATCTAAAAGTGTTTAAATGAAAACCTTAGGTTTGAATATACAATCATGATAAAATCATTACTTACAATATTCTAACAATATACACAAGGATAGTAGAAAGAGCAGGTCACACCACTTAATCACATCCATAAATGTCTCATGTATGTAAGTTTGTAACTTATAATTATACATACATACATATTTTGATAATGACGGCCGCAACTCAGTTGCACCCAAATTTATTTTGTGGGGGCTGTTTATTTTTATGTGTTCCCATGGACTCAAAGTTTTTACCAAATTGTAAAAATTGAAATCCTAAACCTAGGATCTATATTAGGAGAATAATAGTTCAAACATAATCTAGTTGGGTATGTCTTGTACTTGGTTTAAATTGTCAATCATAAACAAAACTGTTCTTTGTTTTGTTTCTTCGCACTGTCAAAAAAGTTCAATTTGAAGTAATATCAATTTTTGACCAATTTTCGACAAATTAAAAATTGTCATAAACTGGCCACAAGAAGAAATACTATTATCAAATTATGAAAAACATGGAAGAGACTGGTCACATTTATCTTGGTAAAGTAAGTGTAGAGGGAGATGCTCAAGAGGAAAGTAATTACATTACAAATGATAAAAACACCAAGTCCAATGATCAGTCAGCAGACAAAACGAAAGTAGATTCATATGGTATTAGGACAAGTACAAATAAACTAGATTATGTAAATCCAAATGATATTTTGAACCACTTTGCTAATGATGCTAATTTAGATATGGATATCAGTGACATAACTGACACAATGGACACAACTTTAGAGTTCAGAAAGAGCTTAGATATATCTGATGTTATGGGTATGTGCTACCAAGATGAGGGGATTGAACAGAGTGATAGGAAAAAGAGTCGTAGAAAGAGACATGTATATTCTAGAGTGAGAGGAAAGAGGCTAAGTTCTGAAGATCAAGAGGCGGCTGCTGTAGGTGACTACTACAGATCTAATGATGGTGCCGAGCTCAAGTCATCACAAATAAGCCTCTCTGGACGCATTCGATCGAGGGTATCTCATTTGCATTAATAGCTTTCATTTCGTAGGTCTTCTGTAACTCGGTCGATTGGGGATGGGATGATTTTTGTTCTAAGAAGCGTCTCAAAATAGATATTTTTTCACTACATAAGTAGTGTAGTAGTATCACTAATGGCCTATGTACATGGTACATTAAAGGTCATTTTCATTGCAATCTCCAGACTAGTAACGCGTCGCGTTTTTATATGACTTATGCTGTTTAGTAAATTTGGGACTAGGGAAAAAATAATTCATACTTATAAATGGGAAAGTGTTAGTTTGTTTTCCTTCCTTTACGCCTCAACGAAGCAACCAATCCCCTTGATTTTTGGCACAGACTTAGTTTAAAGGAAGTAGAGTAACATAATAATATTATACTACTTTTTGGTCTTTGAAAAGCATCATGCTCCCAACAATGTTCGTATTTTTACGCGATTTTCGAATTAACGCGAGCAAAGTCGAGGACTAAAGCAAGTAATACCATATAAAACACATGATTTACTTTGAACTTAGTCTAGACGGCATATTCGTTGTAAAAATTTTCTATGTAAAATATTTCCTTGAAAAGCATAGCCTACTGGACTATTCTGACAAGGTATACTCGACTTTACGCCGTTACTATAAAGTTTATTTTACGTTAACATGCCGCATGATTGCCGCTACTGAGAATGTTAAAATACGTCGGCTCGCAACCAGTTTGTCCGATTTGTAGATGTTACACAGTAGAGGGGCAAAGATTTGATCCTTTTGGTTTCACGGGAACGAGCTGAGCTTAGCCTGATTGTGAGCATTTTTTTTTTAATTATGAGGCAAACGGATCCAATTATCGCTCATGGACACTCAACAAAATTGTAAATACATAATAGGAAAGAATGCGTGTAAAACAAAATTTATCAAATGCAAATTATTATGATAGTAGGCTAAAAGATATACAGAATTACAAAAAATCTCTGAATTCCGTTGAGAAATAAGTAAGATATTAGCGATTTAAGTTTTCTATCCATCTCTTTCTTTCAAAACGTAATTTAGTATAAACTTTGTATGCAGCTTATGGACTTTCACATTACAAACAATAATGCATCTCTTTTCATGACTACTTTAAAGGCTTGTTACTTTGTTGTTTTCAATTTATCAAAAAACTGATTAGACTACATAGTTTTTCAATAACGATAGATTTATTTAAAAAAAGAAAAAAAAATAATGCGTATTCTCTATTGAGAAGCGGAACTAAAGAAAAGTAAATAAGAACAGGGTTAGAGACCTACTCTTGTAAAGTACACACAAACACACAGGTGTTTCGCGCTGGTTTTCTGTGATGCCGTGAAATTTCTAAGGTCGAATCGTTAATGACATTGAACTTTTTTTCACTGTCGGCGGGCGTCCGCGAACCCATTATTGAGCTACAAGCTTAACCATTGAGCCACAGAGGTCGCCAAATATTTTCACTTCCGTTTTTACCCATTCCCAACGCGGTGTTGTTAGTTTTGTTTTTTTTTCTTTTGGGTTTAATGACGAGAATATTCGTTATAGTTTGATTAGATAAGAATTAACGCGGCCGATACATTCTGTAAAAGGCTATGCTAATTTTGAAGATAAGTAGGACTCGGGGACTTTTTTAATGAGAAAATATTTTTTTGAGCACCTAAGTAGCACCGAGGAAAATTATTCCTAGCCACTTGACGGACGCACGTCATTTGGTCGATATGTCAATATAATGGAAGTCGTGATCTATTGTCTGGGTGTTTGACATAACGCGAATAATACTTAGATCCGCAATCTGGCTATGACTCAACTTCCCTGTTAGTACATGGTTGTCTTTACCACTCATAGTTAGTTCTCTCTTTTTATTATGATTCTTTTGCGCTTCTCAATGACCACTAAGGAATTATAAACAATGATATAACCCTATTACCAAGATGACAATTCCCTTGGTATAGTAATTTCAACTCATGTATTGGTACAGACTACAGGGTGAGACTAGTTTACTAGGACGGCGCCTGCCGCGTCACTGCCACATGAATGAAAGTTGGGTATTTTCAAGCGCTTTCACACATAGAGTCGAGCGCACAACTGAGGTAAACTATCTGTAGTGACTGCTAGAATTAACAAGATTTCTTTATCTTCCAGGTACAACCGTACCAGGCTTCGGCTCTGGACGCGTCAATCTCTTCGCCCGGGCCCTCCAGTGCCACTAAGGCTAAGGAGCAATCCGCTAAGAAGTCCAAAGACAAGTTGAGATTGTTTGTCAGGTGTGTATGTACTTTATTTGAACGCTGACTCAGCAATTGACTGCTTGAAGTGGATAAGTTTTAGTGGAAATTTAGTGACAATTTAAGAAAATTGTAAATTTCTTACTAATTTTAAAATAAAAATTTAGGATTTATAACAAGCTAAATGTCCCAATAACCGAAAACCCCTACTGCAGAATCCATTGCAGTTTAAACATCAAGTTATGTATATTTCTAGAATGGCTATTTAAAGCCCAATATTTTGATACCCTACTCAACCTGTTAAGGTCGGCGGAAAAAATTTTTGAAACCTTACAACTTTGACTTCAAAGTCCGCCATTTAGATTTTAAAATTTTTAATGTACCCAGTATCACTTGCGCTATTAGGAAAAATGTAACGATACCTCATACGTTAAAATCCATCAAGGCGCCTCGAAAAACATAACCTTCTATCTGACGCAGTAAAAAAACAATTTGCATTCAGTAAATATTATTTTCCGCATATAAATATGTATGAGACTGTAACAAAATATCGTTCCAGTCGCGAGTACGTGGCCGTCCGCAACGAGGAGAATAGCTACTATATCTGCCAGCTACTGCAGCACGTGTACCGGGACTCCGGGGTCATCCGCGTCCGCTGGCTCTCGCAGGTCTCCTCCAACTCCACGGGCGATGTCTACAAGCCGGACTACTGCGATGAGATAGGTACGTGAGGGGGGGGTGGGGGGCGCTGTTTAACCTTCTGAAGGCTTAACCAATGAACCGAGTGTAATGAAATTTCGCATGGAGATACTGCAACACACAACAACTGTAATGAGGTAAGTACGTAAGGTGGGAATTGTATTTTGGATGCCTATGTCTACTGCTGAACCGATTGGAGTAAAATTTCGCATACTACAAAATGTCACGAGCCATAAGGCGATAAGATAGGTACTTTAGGCGATGGGAATGCTGTTTATTTATTTATTTGTTTATTTATTTATTTATTTATTTACTATGAATAACCAACAAAAGCTACAATAATTAATTGTCAATTAAAAATATTACAATAGTAAATATAGGATTAATTGTACTTTAAATAATAGGTTATTACATCTTGCTATAAAATAAGAGTGTGTTTAACCTTATGGAGGCTAAACTGCTGAACCTGAAGATGGAAATTCGTATGACAGCAATTTTTGTCACTAAAATTGATTTTCTTTAAATTTGAAGATTTCTGCGTATCTTCCGGGACGCGCGAACTTCATTTGGTTTCGTTTAATTATTGTAAACTTATTTCACACCAACCTTCGGTTTCATACAACATGTTTTGTTGTATGTAGATGTGTTTAAAAATAAAACAGTAATCATGTTATAAATAATAATAAAAAATAAATAATAATAATATTGTATACTAAAGCTATTTATGAGTTGAGATGTGTAACTGTAAAGTTAAGCGATTTTAACAGTTGCACATTTCAGCACATAGATGGCGTTAGTAGTAGTACAATATTATTTTAATTTTTTTGTTATTATTTAAAATCATCGTTTAGTTAAACGAACTGAGAATACCCATATTTTATCCTAAACCTTAGAATAAAAAAAAATATATTCTCAGTTGTAGTGCTATGGAAAACCCAATTTATAGCATTTCAAAAATTTTGCGAGCCCTTAAAAAGTCCGCTGTCTAAACATAAAGTATCTCATATAGTAACCATCGATAAAGATTACTATCGACACATACATAAACTAACTCCTTCGAAAATTCCAGACACCGGGTGCCTAATGACGACGCTGGAGATGCGGCGCGCGACCGGTGGCGGGCTTGTACTGCGGGCGAGCGAGCGTACACGCGTGCGATCCATTCTGCAGCGCGCCCTCGACGCCGCCGCCGCGGGCACCACGCAGCTGGACGTCAGCGAGGAGCACCCCGACGGACGTGAGTTATATTACTTACAAGATAGCACATGTCGCTTGGTGTTATTAGATGGCGCACGTCGCCTGGTGATATAAGATGGCGCATGTCATCTGGTGTTACAAGATCGTGTTACAAGTCGTATGTCATCTGTGGTTACAAGATGGCGCATCATGTTCTAAATTGGCGTATCTTCTAGTGTTAGTCGTCATCTACAAGTGTCCAAATCTACCCCCTAACTAAAAAATTATTTATACAGTTCGCTGATTTTTTTTCTGTAATTTAACGTTTTCAATATGATGAAGAGGGTGACGTGCGCCATCAAAATGGCGAACGTCATCTTCTTTTTAGATGTCATATATGACATGTCATTTTATAGAACTCCAACATGGCGCATGTCGTAGTGCTCTATTATTTTTATTAACTCTATTATTTGTAAGTAATTTTTTATTTAAAAAAAAAATTATATATCTCCTATATAGTGGACGTGACGCTGGTGACAGACGAGTCTCAGTTGGAGCGCAAGTCTCGCAAGCGCACCGCTGCCAAGCCCTCGCCGACCAAGGAGGCCGCTGCTAAGGATTCTGAGGTCCGTTTAGTAGTAGAGGATTCGATCCCAGGATCCAAAAAAGATTTTGTTCCCAAAAATCTCGGGGTTCAATTTAATGGTTATAAAGGATAACTTGAATTAAACATTTCGAAAACTGCCTTATATGAATAAATTAAGTTTTTAGACCATAAAATGTGGTCTCTATGTATTTGTATGCCTAGCTATATTAATGTAAATTTTAAGGAAAAATGAACAATTACTCTAATCTTTATGTAACTTAGAGGCGAATAATAATTACTTAACTGTAATTAAATGAAGATTTTTTATGTTAACCTCATACATTATCTCACTCCAAATTAAATTAAAATGAAATCATTAGTAAGTGTTTCTAAATGCGACCAATTACTACTTACTATTTTGTTTTCAACGAGGAATCTAGAAATTAAGGAAATCAATATCTCAAATGTTGATTGTAGATTTCATAACACTTTCTACCAGTGGCATAAAAATAATTTCACAAATTCTACTCGAGCATTAAATCTAATAATCAATGAGAGGTGTCCTATATTTAAGTGAGTTTATCAACTCTATACCTTTCTGTACCAATTTTTATATCGTTCAGTAAATTCGGTGTCATAGACATGAATATAGTGTGTTTAACATTATTTTCCACAACAGGAAGAGTCGACGCCCGCCAAAAAATCTCGATCACGCAGCTCAAAGGGCAAAACGAAATCCCCCAAAAAGGGCAGAAAATCGGCAGGTAGTACGCCCGTTGTGGCGACCACAAGCAAGGTAGGCATTGTACAACGGATATATAGAAATGTACGTATCCGCATTCATCCACTTACATACTCGTGTGAGAGTGCTGTGCGCGTGACTTGTCTGTTTGGGGTTGCCATAGATAAAACAGGGATGCCATACAGAAAAAATGCTGCCATATAAAAATGTAGAAGATTTTTTTTTCGATTTTAGCTTTGTGAAAGAAGTTTAAATAGAGGAAGCTTGTGAAAACATAAAATTGGTATTTGGCAGTAAAAAAAATAATAATTTAAAGTTAGACTTTGCTAATTAATACCCAGACAGACAAGAGCATGGAATGTATATGTTGAGTATATGTAGATGTTCGATGCCCGCAGTACGTTTATATTAGCCACGAAGATTAGAGAATGAAGATCCCAAAAGATGTCAGTGCCAACAAACAACTTACAAAGATATTGTTAATGACTCTCAAATGTTTTTTTTTCAATGTATCAAAGGTTAAATGAAGTTGAAGGAACTATCTTTATCGTTGGGCGCTTAGAAAGTGCCCTCTAAAACATTTGACATAATAATAACTTACTTTTTAGTAACTTACATACCAATTGATCATGTCTATGGTGATGACATGATGAAGCAACTTATCAGATGACGTTATCTCTAGTCTAAGGGACCGTCCATAAAATACGTCTCACGCAAATGGGGGGGAAGGATTAGACGAAGTGTGACATGGTGTGACAGGGTGTAGGTAAAATTTGGTTAGTTTTGTGACATCACATTACAAATTTTACGAATGATTGCCGTAATTTGAAATATTGGGGTGGTTTAAATTTTAGAAATTGCAAATTTGTGACATTACAATAGTCTCGGGGTCTCAGATATGTGACTACCTGTGACAAGAGGGGAGGGGGATATAAAAATCGTGAAAATTGTGTGACGTACTTTATGGATGACCCTTCAGTGATTCAGCGTACAGTGGGTAGCGGGCATAGCATGTTTATACTAGAAGGTTCTATACAATAAATACTATTGCTACTTTGGGTCAGGTACAATTTATTTTTTATTCATGAGTCCTCATAGTGCATTTGTCTTTCAAACGTTTTTTGTATACCCAGATTTAACATTTGTCGAAAACTAGGGGAAAAAAAACTTACCGTTGATATTAGCAAATTCATAATTTGGGTACACAAAATTATTGTGTGATATTAGGAAAGATGCATGAGATCTATCGAGTACTAAATATAAAGCAGTATCTACATATAAAATACACTGCTGAAACATTAAAATATAGTTTAGAAGTAGAGAATTAAGTTCAGTCATACTCATCAAATCATTCCCGCTTTTGTGTTCTGAGTGATTTTAATTTGTATTCTTTATGCTTTTCTCTTCTTATTAATTTGCTCCTTCCATTTTTTTACTATTCTTTTATATGTGCCACTAGAATTTCTTTTATTTCTATTAGATTATAAAGCTTATTTTCAGAAAGGGATAAGAAGACCTGTAAGTTTAAAAGTAATCTTTTTTAATATCGTATTTAAAGGAAATAAAAGAAGTTATAGTGTCGAACTGAGAATATAATTTATTATTTAATGTCATGTATAAATGGGTTGTGGTTATTTGTTTATAAGCGTAGTAATTTGACAGAGTAATTAATGTGTGATCGTTTTCAGACGGCTACAACGGTGACAGATACACCCAAGAATAAGAATAAGAAAAAGGGTGCGGATAAAAAGGAGGCTTCCACACCCACAGTGACTAAAGGACGGCGGTCTACTAGAGGTGAATAATATTTTATTGTAATTTGTAATATTATTTTATTCTTAAGTCAGAACCAGTGTCAAGAGCCTTAACGATGTTTCGTTATAGCGAGTGTACTTATGGGGGAAATCGAATCAGGGCCTGACTTGCGTCATTTGGTCGGATTATGTCAATTCCATGTTAGTCGAGACTGTCTGACGGCACGGTTTGACATATTGTGACTAAATAACTTAATTCCGCAGTCTAGCTATGAACCAACTTCTTTAATCCTTTTGTGGTACAGGTCATAATGCAGCATATTAGAATATATTTTTTTATTTGTAAAATATCAAATTTTCAGAGACGAAATCGACGCCCATGTCGTCGGAGCCCTCTACATCGACAGGCAAAGGCACCCGCTCCGCCAAAAAGAAATAATACACGCCACTATAGTGTACTTCAACGGACATTAACCATTCACATAAAATATGCCATTGAATTGAGAGCTAATTATTTTTATATATTTTTTTAGACACGAAAATTTAAAATGTTAAAATTAGAATGTTACTTGTATCCGGTTCGCGAAAAAGTTGACATATCATGGTCCCGGCCACGAAAAAAAATTTGCAATTTGAATGTTTTTTTTTTATTTCTTTATTCAATGGCATCGATTATTATTTTTAAATGCATGTTTTGGTTGTCGGCGTAATTATTATTTTTGTCGATCGACCGATGTCTTGTGACGACCGAGTACGTAGCGATAGCACAATAATGTCGAAAGAGCGTCGATAGATTATTATTATTATTAAAACTTGAGATTTTACAAGATCAAGATTCACACAAGAAATAGCATCAGTGTGTTTCTGAGGTACTATGCAAATTTTCTATTTTATGTTTTAAAACCTGCGTCGAAATGAAGTTGTTTTATTGATTGAGTATCTGATTATACAATGATATGTTTATATTTTATTGTACATGACTGTACATATTATTTTTACACAAAACCGAATGATTTATTTTATCAATTTCAAAGTGAACGTTTTAACTATTTATGTATTTATTTGACTCGTCGACTGGAACACGTAGTCTATCGCCGCTCTTGTAACTTTAGAGATACTAGATAATATGTTATTTTTGAACCCATTTATTGTTTTTAATAGTTTTGATAAGGCTCAAATACGGATATCGTCAATTGTTGTATTAATTGTGGCGGTTGTTAACATCTGGTTTATACATCACACGGCGACTAACGTACTAACACTTGTACATATGTAGCGCACTACTTTTTAACATATTGACCTGCCTCAGATTGAGGCAAACGCTGGCCTCAGGGATATGGAACAAACGAAATTTATATTAAAGTTTTGTAATCGAGATTAGAGACTCAGAAAATTCGGTCTATCAAAATTAATTATTTTGGAAAGCCTTTTAACCGTCTCTGCGGTCAGCTGGTAATTTTAAGTCAGTTTACAATGTTTTACATACTGTGGTGTTTTGCCCGTAAATTAAGCAATAGCTAAGTCTCATTTGGTGGTGTAAGTTATGACTTCTAAAGCTAGTGCATGTCGGATTGGCAGTGGTGTTACTGTGTATGAGTACAAACGCGCTCGGGTCGGACGCGACCCGTCGTAAGTTATTTTGATACGGATTGCTTCTATTTAGATATTCTAAGGTGTGAAATTCAAAATTGTACATCCGAACATAATACACATGTGGATGAAGTGTACCTCGATTCTATTGTATCCCAACAAACTTCGATCCAACTCTCATCTGTCAAACAAAATGTTAAGGCTGGCCGCCCAATTTGTTTTTCGCACCGGTATTCGTATTGAATTCCCGTGCGCTAATCCGTAATATATTCAAAACGGAATTCGTGCCGTACGGGCGAAAAGTAATCGTGTGCGCTAGCTGACGAATTCTACTAATTCCATGTATTCGGGACTCGGGTGTTCGAATGCTGAATTCCGCACTTTCCTTTTCCGCACACACCGAAAACCGTACGTTTGCGGCCGGCTTAAACGAGTGAACTTTTTAACCGATCTGAACACGTTGGATGTCGATTTAACCTATAAAATAGCGTTGAAATATAATGTTGGATAAAATATCAGAATCGGGGTGATCATCCGGACCAACCGGTTTGACTGCCCTCGTTTCCTAGGATTTTTTGAATCGGTCTAATGCAATTGTAAAATCATAGTACTATGTTACGTATTGTGTTGTGTTGTGGTGGGCGCGGGCCCAGTGTGTGCGTTAGGAAATTTTAAGTACCTTAACGTAGGTGGTATTTTTAAATAGATTTAACTTACAGAACATAAGTTTTAGAATATAAATGTGTGCATATGTCGGCGGGCGGCGGCGCCACGGTTACAATGGATTTAATATTTTAGCATTTTTACAACAAAGATATCAATCGAAGAGAACTATTGTAACAAAGTCCACAAAATTATATGCAATTGAAAAATAAATATTAATAATTTAAGAGATTGGTTGTTTTCTTTATCCCCATTTCTAGCTTCCCGTAAGCACAGTAAAGGTATTGTATTAGTATTCTTTTGCTGTAAAGCTCACACACTGAGCGCGTTGACGCGCGGTTTCGCTCAACCGCAGTAGTATGTTCTCTATGGCGGCGGTTATACGCCCAATCGGGCATCAGTTCAGCTCATCAATTTGGTCAGAAATGACGAGCTAATAATCGTCCAACCATGTTAAGCCGGTTGACTGACGAACTGATAATTGGACGCCAATATGCAATACCATTGCTAACCCACAAGTCAGACATTTTGAGGAAAACGATGTTAAAGTTTAGATTATCTATGTCAGATCAAGAAAAATATTTTATGGCACCTAACATTTCGAAAAACGTTCCTTATCAAGAGGAGATTCCAGCTAAGTACATATCTCGGTTTTCGATTTTTTGTGGGTATTGCTTATTGGCGTCTAATTATTATAGACTTTTTAGCTATCTGCAGGCTTAGCATAGCCATCGAAGAGATACGAAAAAGATAAACTGGCAGTTTGTTTTGATAAACTGGCAGATTTTCTTAATCCATCTGCCATTTTGTCTATCCTGCTGTAGAAACATTTTGTAGGTCGCCATGCTAAGCCTGCAGCCTTAGAATGATGCTAATGCGTGTAATCACTATCTATTGTTCTCTTACGGGCGTGTTACACGAAGTTAGTTATCAAACTACGATAACAAGCTAGTTCTCTTTTTAACTGTCGGCTGTCTTATAATCGAATTTACTTATAAATCTTAGGAATGAATGAAGTTTTGTCTACATCTACACAAAGCAGGAAATACTAGCTTGCCAGCTTACTGACACTAGGGCCCGTAATTATAGGAGTACCTACCACTTAATATTCTAAATATTAGGTGGTACTCAAATTCACGCGGCAAAGATATCGAGTGATAAAAGCAATTTGCAATGAATCTGGCCGCATCATTCGTAGACGAAGTGTTACAGGGTCCTTAGTTTTGTGACATCATATTACAAATTATATAAAATTAAAATGTCGAAACTTTAAATATTGGGGTGGTTGAAATTTTTAAGATGTAATATGCAAATTGCTGACATCACAATAGGGAGGGCAGGTCTTATAAATGCAACTACCTGTGACAAGGGGAGGGCGGGTTCTAAAAGTCGTGAAATTAGTGTGACGTACTTTGTGGATGGTCACATATGTCCACGTACACGTATTAAGTAAATAAGTAGGTAACTTAATTTTAAGTCATTTAACTTGCCACTTCGTACTAAATGTTGTGTTTACATGAAGTTAAATTACTTAAAAATAAGTTAAAATATAGTTAACTACCTATTTACTTAATACATATAAGCCAGACAAATGGGAACTGAAGCCCTAAGATTACAAAATAATACAATGTCAGTGTTTTTAACTTTTATTCTTAAATCTATGTTTACGAGACCTCCATCGCCGCGGCAGCAGTCTCTTCCGTGTATTTGCCCTTGTCCAGGCCCAGAGCTGCCCGTCTGCCCTTCGCTCTGCGGTCCAGGATGGCCTTACGGTCCTTGTTCATCTTTAGTTTGACGATCACGCACTGTTAAACAAGAATTAGTGTTTAGTGGAAGAGTATTGCTGACTGTCTAGCATTGCAGATGATCTCAACAGTCAGAGCCATGGAAGTGTATCTGCATGAGCAATGCCAGTCACACGTCTGTCGGGACATCGGTGTGATCGTGACAAAGTCTATGTCATAAGTTTATCATCATAGTTAACCCGAGCATTTAAAAAACCGAAATAATAAAATTTTGCAAGGTAATTGTTACACATTTAATTTTTGTTCATAAAAAATCTACTAGTTTTATGAAACAGTTTGGACTGACAGAAAGATCTAAATGCTATTATTAAACTTTTTACAACTATTTAAAACTAATTAAATACCCCAGTATTTAATAAGTTTTTTATAATTTCCCAAAATTGCTAGTTATTAGATCAGTTAATATGTACCTATATAAATTGCAACTCATCTGTATATTAAAAATATTTAAGCATATTTAAAAATTTTCAAGTCAAAGAAAAACACAAAATATTTTAGGTTATAGAGGTTTGAAGTCATCCAGGGTAGCTATCCCTCTGTCTTTGAGGGGAAGGTCATGTTTTTTAGTTTTTTTAGTTTTTAAGGTTCCATTATAATAAAATGATGTGTTTCATATACATACACAGTAATTATCTTGATTTTCTTGTACAAAAATAATATGATGGAAGTTTTAGTAAGGATCAAGTAATATTAGGAATGATTCCCAACTGGCTTTAGATCCTACCTACTTAATGCTTATAATTTTATATAAACTACTATTTGCCTAAATTTTCTATTAAAAATTAATGTTTACTTAGATAAGTCTCCACTTATTATGACACATAATTTAATTACCTTTTATGTCATTATATACAGATTTAACTGTGTATATATATGGGGCTTAAAATTAAAAAATGCAAACTGTGTAATAGATTCATATCTATAAAATGATTTGTGCTTTTTAGATGCCTTAAAAAGACACTTATATTATTGCATAGATGTAAACTCTATTCAGAGTGCAATCATTTTAACCGGTAAACATGTAATTGTTTAAAAAAATTTAGCCTATTTCACTACTTGATTTAAAAATCCTATAGGCTAGCCACAATTTATCAAACTGTTAGTATGGAGAATCTGCCATATAAGTTGAGGATACCCTATAGGATACTTTTTAGATAGTGGTGAAACAGTCCCTAAATAGTGACTAGAAATCTGTTTCTAGTCACTATTTATTAATCTAGAAACTTAACACTCCGTTAAATAGTAAAAACTTACCTTTGAGGGGTGAATGCCGACGTTCGCGGTGGCTCCATTGGCCTTCTCACGCTGGATCCTCTCAATGTACACGACAAACTTCTTCCTGTAGACCTGGACTACTTTGCCCACCTGCTGGCCTTTGTAGTGGCCACGGACAACCTGACAAACGGGCAAGACTATAATACATAATGATGTCGACAAGTTTTACTGCACAAGATATCAGATTATCACATAGTATATATTATATTCTATGTAGAGTATTAAGCTAAGTGTAAGTCAGCTAATATTCGACATAACCAAAAATAAATTTCAGAAATTTAATTTATCTATTTGGATAGATCCAATTCATAATAAAGTCTGCCTTTTTGAGACAAATAGTGATAGACTAATAATTCTTACATGATGTATTTTAAGGTCATATTTCAATAAAACAAAATGTAAGAGGCTTGTATAGAGATGAGGTTATGTTTGAGCAAAACAATCAGAGCCAAGTCTTGAACCATGGTGCAGAACTGCTGGCACTTTCAGGGTTCACCAAAGAAAACCTTTGGGTCGCCTATCCGGTACCAGCGACTATCTGCAGTCTGTGAATGGTTTGAATCATCATTTTGTTTTGCAAAAACCCCCACGTGAAGTATTGTTTAGAAATGTTTTAAGCGCTATTATGAGTAATAATTACCTGGACTTCGTCGTCTTTGCGGATTGGCATAGATTTTACATTAAATTTCTGTCTCAGCTCTTTGGATAGGGGAGCGGACATAAGCACTCTTCTGATGTGTGAAGGCGCACTGAAATGACGCTTCCTGTTCTTCCTCCTCGAGGACGTTACCAGTTTATTGTATTTCATCCTGGCTGTCTTCGCTGGAAATCCAAAATAACTCGTTTTAATTCACTGTACCAAAAACATTAGGTTACCCAGTGCGCGTTAAATGTCAATCTGCCGAAGCAAATTTTGGGAGCTTCACACAAGTTTGTGGAGGAAATATTTATTGTAACGGACACACTATTTGTAGCTGAATTAAATATAAAAGAACAATGTGTATAGAAAGTCGCACAAATGGAGATTTTTACGGATAAATTCACGTACCCGAACGACACGGCAAAGGTTCAAGTCAAAAAGACAAAATGACAACAGATAAAATTTGAAGTCCATGATGACAAGTGTTGCCATAGATAAATTAGCTGTCATTTAGTTAAGCATGACTTTTGTTGTCGCCGCGACAGTTTCTGTAGGATTTGTAAAAAATCAAATTAAAATATAAATAAATGCTGTAATTTCAATGAATATCCTGTTCCGTGGTTATATCGATAAAGAAATCATTATCAAATGTAAAATAATGACATGGACGGCAAGAAAGTAGAGGCTGATTTCGTGGATTATTTATGTTCAAATTTTGGGTGCTCTTGACATGAAACAAAAACAACTGTTGACCCAACTAAAGCAAGGTGACACGACACCACACTTTAATTCCCTATAACAAAATTTTTACCAACGTGAATCTTAGAAACGTAAAATGTCGCGTCATGTCGCTACAGTGATCTTGCCTTAGAAAAAGAATTTAAGACGAAATTCGTTAAACAGGAATCAGTCGAGAGTAGAGACATAGACACTCGAAATGTAATGTTGATAAATGATTGAAAATTTAGTCGCGTGGCGCATAGCTAGTTGACGAACCTACACAAATTGGCCGGACTATATTAAACAATGTTACTTGTTAGTCGAAATCTGTCGGCTTTGTCGGCTGTCGATTAGACATAACACAACCAAATTACGTAGTATCTGGCTATCAATTAATTTCTTTGATAGTAGAAAGACATTTTCATATTAAGGGTTCCGTACCCAAAGAGTAAAAACGGTAGGTTGTTACTAAGACTGTCCGTCAGTCACTCTGTCTCCAGGCTGTATATTAAGAAAGGTTATTAACTTACAGCAATAATAAAGAGCTGAATATTTAACAGACTTCAGTTAGCGTTGAAATAGGCCCTTAGCCTGTTTTTAACGCTTATTGATAAAGTCTGATAGAAGAAGAAGAAGAAGTACATAATACGAATGCTTATTGCCGTGGCTTTACAGAAAACTGGCGTGAAACGGCGCTGTGCTGTGTTTCGTTTAGTGAGTGAGTTCATCGATAGCCCAACTTCTCTGATGTCTCTATTTTCATACCCTATTCCATCATACGGGCGGGCAACGCACTTGCGACTCTTCGGAAGTCGTGACTCGCGAGTGGCATGGGCGACTGCAGTTGTATTCCTACAGGTTACCCGTCTGCTCGCTTGCCCCCTAAATATAATAAAAAAATTGAATATATAAGAGGACTCTCATACAATAAGCGTGACTTTTGTCCAGTTTTTGGTGTTTTGCTAATAGATGTCGTAATGATGTCGGCTATATTGCGCTATTGCTTAATAGGACGTGAATTGTAACAGCTGCGTTTAACTTGCGGAATTACACGTTTTCTCACTTTTTTCTCTTTACTGGTACGGGACCCTTTATGCGCGAGTCTGACTCGCCCTTGGCAGGCTTTCAACTTTTTATTCGTATCATCGAGACTCGAGTCGCATCATCTGCCAGATTACGACTTAATTGTACATTCCAACCAAATAGATAATTTGGCCGTCCGACTAGGAATCGATTTTGCTCGATGGTACTATGGAAGAAAATTGATGCAGAGCCAGGCATAGCATTGGCATATCATTACGTACAAACGGGACCTTGTTACTATGACTTCGATAACTAACCGCCTGACCGTACGATACTAGCTAGAGAGTTGAAATTTTCATAAAATTTATTCTGTCGCTGCTATAACAAATGCTAACAACAAAATAAATTAAATTTAGGAAGACAACTGACGTGTTTATTTTGCCATTTTCTTATTTTGAGATGGTGTTGTCTGAAGAAGATTAAGGCTAGATGCTGGATTGAATCAAACGTATTATTAACTGGGATGCACCTACTGGATAGTAGAAATATTCACGAGTTGCGATTTTGATAATTTTGACTTTCTCCATTACGTAATTTGTGACAACTTACGGCGAATGAAGTATAGCGGGCATTTTTAAATCGCAAGGTAACAGTTCGGTCTCGCCTTCAATCGACCGCGAGTCGCGACTCACAAAAATTCAAACAGAATGCTACTTTATTACATAAGCTAAAGGTCTCATTTTGCTTTTCGTAACTACAAAGCAGAGGTTGGTGGGGTCGCAATTAGGGTTGCCAGAAACAAATACCGGATATGTGACAACACCAAAAGATTATTAAGCGAGATTAAAGCCCATAATCTCGCTTAATATGCTTCAATTCTTGGTTTTAAAAAAGTTAATAGTATGAATATTATATACAATTACATTTTGCGTCTATGGGAATTCGTATGCTTATTTTTTTGAGCGCTTGGGGCCAGGGGTGTTAGCCATTAGCCACTTAGCGAGGGCCAGACTGTCGTGGTGTGAAGCGCCCAAAGATATATTATTATATTATATTATTATAAACAAGGAACTTAAAAGAGGTCGTTGTAATTATAATTTTCTTTAACTTCTGTTATAAGCAGCTAATTAATTTTATAAATAAGCTGTCGTTTGCCACCGTGCTGCGCTCTCAAAGATTCTTTGCTGCTGGTTCTTTGCGAACTTTGAAATAAATTTAATGATGTAAATGATATAACATAAGTTTTCCGTGTTAAATAATTTAAAAGATTTTTGCAATGTTTCCATTACAAAGAAGCACAAAAATTTAAACAGAACGCAACTTTATTACATAAGCTACAGGTCTCATTTTGCTCTTCGTAACTTCGAAGCAGCGGTTGGTTAGGTCGCAGTTAGGGTTGCCAGAAACAAATACCGGATATGTGACAACGCCAAAAGATTATTAAACGAGATTTCTTCCCCCAATCTTGCTAAATATGCTTCAATTCTTGCTTTAAAAAAAGTTAATAGTATAAATATTTTTATCTACTACATACAATTACATTTTGCGTCTATGGGAATTCGTATGCTTATTTTTTTGAGCGCTTGTGACCAGGGGTGTTAGCCAAGACCTAAAATTTTCCAAAATGTATGGAAAAGACACAAGCGTTCAGTTACGCCCTATGTGAGTTCCTTAGATTTTGTTTGGTGATTCTACCAAGAAGCGAAAACGTTTAAATTCTGACTAACCAACCAGTAGTGCCGACTTTCCTCAAAATAACGGACCTTGTTCAGTCCGGTATGATTATTATTTTTTTTACTGGACAGGTTTTGAAGATACCGGACAGTACGGTGAAAAGCCGGACATCTGCAGGCAACTGTAGTCGCAGTCGTTTGTAGTCAAGATGGGGACGCTATCGACTTATACATGAGGCAGCGGGGTAAGTTTAGCCTCTATAATAAGTATGTTTATACAAGCCGGCAGTGCACTTGCGACTCTTCGGATGTCACGAGTGTCCATGAGGACAGCAGGTACCCCGTCTGCTCGCTTGCCTCCTAAATATCATTAAAAATCTATAAATGAATGTTAGTATTAAGATACGTACTTGCTGCTCCTAATTTTTTTTTCAGTCACACATTACGGTAGCAGGCTCAAAACTTATAAAAAAGATGGACGGACAGACGGACAGAGGAACAGAGACTCATTTGTAATCCATGTCTAATAAAAAAGCGGCAAAGTGCGAGTTGGCTTCGCCCAGGTAGGGTTTTGTAGCAGTAATGTAGACAACATAAAATAAATTAAAAGTAAGCAGTTTTTTTTTAATTTCAAAATTTGTGCCGGTTCAATCAATGAATGGTGAATAACAGGTTAATGAAATACACGATATATCTGGTAGTCTTTTGTTTTTCGCCTTTGTAGCTACAAAACTGACGACCTCTGTAGCTCAGTTCATAAGCGCGTAAGTCGCCGGTTGGAATCCAGCCGACGGAACAAAAGTTGTTTGTTGGAACAAAAGCTGGGTCTTTGATGTTACATACAAACTTTCACCCCTATTTCACCCCCTTAGGGGTAGAATTTTCTAAATATCCTTTCTTATCGGGTGTTTACCCAATTTACGGTTTTTACTTGGTTGCTTAGCGAGGGGCCAGATTGACGTGGTGTTAAGCGTTTGAAGATATTATTTTATTATACTGTTATAAACAAGGAACATGAAAGAGGTCGTTGTAATTATAATCATCTTTAACGTCTGTTATAAGCAGCTAATTAATTTTATAACTAACCTCTCGTTTGCCAATGTTCTTCGCTCTCAAAGATTTTTTGCTGGCTCTTTGCGAACTTTAAAATAACTTTAATGATGTAAATGATATAACAGAAGTTTTTCGTGTTAAATAATTTAAAAGATTTTTACAATGTTCGCAGTTCAAAGAAGCTTATTTATATTCGGCGAATTTTTTTATATTAATTAAAATAATATTAGTATTATAAGTGGAAAAGTGTTTGTTTCTTGTTGTTCCTTCACGCTCTCACGAAACAACCAGTTGACTTGATTTTTGATAAAGGCTAAGTTGAAAGGAATGAGAGTAACAAAGGCTACTCTTAGTCGAGGAAAAACATTAGATTTCTGAAGGAGCTCAGAAGAATTTTTGTATGTTTTCAGTATTTTCAAATTTGACGCGAGCGAAGCCACGGCCAAAATATCACATAACTTAACACTTAAGCAAACATATTTATTAATGTTTATTAATAATATGAAATAAAACGCCGAATTTTTCATCTTAACTTAAACAACCCTACTGTCTCGAATAGGGATTGAAAAAAACGATATGTTTTTAAATCCAGTTTTTTTGATTTATGCTCATGCATGCTCAAATCCGGATTATCTATATGATATAAAATATTATATTTTGTATACACATTTTAATTTAAAAAAATCTTAATTTTTTTTAATAATCTGTCATTGCGACAGAATTTTGTAATTTGATTGACACAATTTTTGAGTTTTTTAAAAAAAGTGTATGTATCCCTAGACTGTTGTTGTGTGTATAATGCATTGTTGGACATACAAAGTTTTAAATCCAGCAACTATATTATATTAACCACGCAAATCTATAATAATGCTTTTTAAAAAATGCAAAGTTGTATGATATTATGACATGATGTCCTTAAAGTAATTTAATATTATGTTAAAGCATTAGTAAACTTAGAAATATACCAATGAAGCGACATCGTCATGCTTGACGAAGCTTCATAATAAAGAAATAAAAAAAAGCATTAGTAATATTAAGTTTATGTTCTGGATTGACAAAAATAAAAATATATTCTCGTAGCTCTAAAAATCCGGATTGTCTAGTTTTTTCGAATTTCTAAATATCCGAATTGCCATTCCTAGTCTCGAATAGTTTAGGCATCAAATTTCAGGGCTAAGCACAAAATTTTCATTACATATATATAATTTATTATAGTCACAAATGTATTAATAAGTAACGAAATAATACTATAATTTTAGCACTCGAGTTCTTATTACATTTTTAATTTGGAGTAACATCTTCCATGGATAACTCTTGCGGATTCGATCTTGTGACGCAAAAGTATCTTACATATAAGGGAAAGTTTTCGAGTTATAAATAGTGTAACTAACATGTAGTTACACTATTTATAACTCGAAAACGGCGGCTTAATCGATTTGGCTGAAAATTGGTAGGGAGGTAGCTAAGAACTGGGAGAAGGACATGAGATTTTTTTTATCCCGATCGCATTGTACACGTGTCACAGGATACATAGGCTCCTTTTCACTGCAGAGAAACACCACAGTTATTTTACTCTATAAACCACGGAGCACAGTCAGTTTAGTATAAAAAGGAATTAATAAAACACAGTTTCACGCTTGACGGCTTGTGAGCTGGCGACTAGCGCGTAGGCCGTGTCGTAAGCCCGTAGGTACGTTATAAAAACTTTACACAAACATCACGCTCCCCTAAGGGTCTTAAGCCTGATTGTAGGTTTTTATCATTCCTTACCGAGAAAATGTATTTTATTTTGTATGAGATCGTAGTAATTAACATTTAACATCGTTATAAAATAAAAAGTCTCAACAAAATTTCATCGAATATGTACATTCAGAGAAGTTGAAAGACACAGATGGTGGATCTAAGTAATTTGGTCGGGTTATGTCAAACCCAGCCGGGAGATCACGACTTACATGGGATTGACATATTCCGACCAAATGATGCAGGCTCTCTTTCAATATCCCCCATTATACAATCAGAGAAGTTGAAACAGATACAGATCGTGGATCTAAGTAATTTGGTCGGGTTATGTCAAACCCAGCCGACAGATCACGACTAACATAGAATTGACATATTCCGACCAAATGACGCAGGTTCGTCAACTGGCTCTCTTTCTATTTCCCCCATTGTATAACACTCGCACATATGTCACCTACAAATTGTAATTTCCAGTACAAAAAATAAATTGAAATCGCTTTATTCGTATAGGAGCTACGGTGACACAAACTTATAAATCTTCCCATTTTACGTCTACGACTAAAACCAGTGAAGGATTTACATTTTTCATGAGAATAGACCACTCCAATCCCGCCGCTCCATGTACCTGCGAACTTCGCTCCTTTCCTAGTACTTAGGGGGCTAGGACTAGGCTTGCCAACCCAAAAAAAAAGTATTTCTGAGATTCGAGGGATCCCATCGACATCCGGGACTTGGGACGGGACTCTACTAGACGGCCAACAGGCCCCTCCCTACTATAAGCCTAGATGTAATCAGGCTTTCAAACTTTTCAGTAATAAACACAGGTATATTATAATAATATAACATATATTAATATATAATTTATTATATTCTCATACTATGTAAAAAAATATCATAAACGTAACAATCATATAGTCCTGAATTTTGTATAGCGACATTACTTACCCCATTTAAAGTATCCTAGGCTAGCCATTAATTTCCTAAAAAAAAGCGTTCTGCAAGGGGTCACGGTGGGACGTTCAAAAATTTAACCAGAAACGGGACAGTCCCGAAAAATTCGGGACGGTTGGCAAGCCTAGCAAGGAAGCTGCCGCCCTCTAGGAATTAGAAATAATAAAAATCATCACAAAATCGAGAAAATTACGCACACAAAGTTGCGGGCAACAATATCTACCGAGTCGTCATTGAAATGTCCCACAACATAGTATATGTAACAACTACATATCAATAATTGTATTACTATTAAGATAACACTAATACTTCTTTATATACGAGTCACAAGCAACTTAGTAATTACAGAAAACAATACTAATGACAGACAATCGTTATGATTTTCTGCGGTGACGAGCGAGAACTATTAAATTTGCAGTTGACTTGATATATCCAACTTGCCATTCTTTTGTAAAAAAATTAGTGCGCAAATCGTTGTCTAAAAAAATTAAGCAGAATTTAATCTGATAGATAGATATTACGGCAACATTAAAATAAATCCAGGGTTAAAAGGATAATACTATTGTAGAGTTTGTCGTGAGAAATCGTTCCAAACGTTGCCTTACTTAAAAAAAAAAACCTGTCGCTTGGAGGTATTAGCAAATTGGTGTATGAGGTTTATGAGCAGTGGTATACCATCCATCCATTCATCCATTCCAACGGTGTGTTCGCACCATGAATGGCCGAACATTCCCGTGACCTCTGTGGCGACCCGGCGAGATGCGTGCGGGCTTGTAACGCATGTCCGAGCCTGCGCAGTGGCGTGTTCGCCCGGGCAGTGAAGGGGCCGCCGCCGAGGGCGCCGCACGAGAGCCGCGAGTGATGTGACACGATGGCCAGCGCGCCCGAGCCCGCCACCGACAGACCATGGGCGAGGTTATAGGTGAGTTACCGCCGCAGTGAACCTATTGACTACAATCGCTAAAATCCCGGGGCAGAAATGACGGAGTTAAAACCCCCATTCCCGTGACGCGATTTACGATTCGATACCGAGGTTTATCACTTTCCCCTGTATGTGTTTTCCAAGTGACGAAATAATCAATTTTATACGTGATTTAAAATGTGTGAAGGTGAAATGTTCGTGTAAAAATACGTTAATTTATGTTTTATAAGTTTCTCGAAAAGGTACAGAATGTGTGATTGCCAATCCTGATTTTTTGGAGTAACCAATAACACTTACGTGCTTTTAACCTTCTGTTACCAACAGAAAACATCCTAAAACGCTACAGGCCAAACGTCTGAGATATAGAATAAAATAGACAGACTTTTAGATTTAATAATCACCAATAATACATAACTGAGTAATTCAGCATTAACTTCTGCTTGAACAGTAACTAAAATATCTACTTTT
This sequence comes from Cyclargus thomasi, assembly GCA_026546445.1. Lineage (NCBI taxonomy): Eukaryota > Metazoa > Arthropoda > Insecta > Lepidoptera > Lycaenidae > Cyclargus > Cyclargus thomasi. The sequence goes on along the minus strand of JAOTAV010000761.1, from coordinate 26,385 downwards.
TGCGTCGAAATCGAAACGTATTCAATGTTTTTTGCCCAAATCGTGTCGAGAAAGTTGTGGAGTGGAGAAAAACGGTTTCCCCGGGGAGGTTGGACTCAGACGAGAACGAGTACAACTGTGTCGTTGGATTCTTGTGACTTTTAGTCGATAGATTTGGGCAATTTAAGAAATTCGCCTGAATCAATTCTAAGTAGAATTATTGAATTTTCCCTTTCACTCAATCGGCAGAAGAGGTATTGTAGTGACAGTGTAACAGGAAGGTTTATAGTATAACGTAAAATTTACGAAGTTAATTTTTAAGTTACAAGATTATTGACATGACAAATTATTATAAATTTAAATCTAACATTATTTGAAGCAGCACTTAAACTAAAAAAGAAAACTAATTAGACCAAATTGTGAGTGAAAGTGATGAAAACCATTAAGTTTCACCGTGTGGGTTACGAAATATTCTCGTTAAACCTTGTTGTAGTCTATCCGAATCATGAACAGTATAACGACACTTTATAAGGGTCTTAAGTTTTCAGATTCATAATTATTTTAAAAACTGCGTTCTTGTATAAAAGTGCTCTTAGAAATAATTTTGACACTACTACGATGTAGAAAAGAATAAAGCTCAATATAATAGACAACGAACAGCTAGCAAATGAAGTTTATGGGCCAAAAATTTAGGATTATTAAGCCAGTAAAGATTACTGTAAAGCGGTTTACGCCAGAGCACTTTATTTCCAAGGAATCATCAATAAAAATGCTAAATAAGTTTTTGTAAATTGGAATTTCACTGAGTACCGTAACTTTACAAGCCAGCCACTAAATATTATATTTAATTTTGTAAGTCGGTTTAACAAGCTTGTCTTAATTAAACTGAGCGTTCCTCAGGGCTAGCTTAATTTTGTACTTTACAAAAATTTCGTTAATAAACCACTAATAAGTATTTGGCATACTCGAATATTATTTCTTCATATATTTGAGGAGAGTAATGAATCAAAATATTATGTTTGTTGCTAAAATGCATATTACTTTAGTCTATTTGCTCTTGGGAGATTAACAACCAGATTAACAGTTCTACTTAAATTGTTAAATAGTTTCTCCTATGCCACTTTTTCTCTGTAGGTATCACGAACCTAATAAGTAAGTAAGGTAAGCTTCATATAGTCATACCAAGATTGTTAAATAAATCAGAAAATAAACTTTTTTCTCAATAAATTTATGTTAAATTTAACATAAATTTATTGAGGCTTTTACAATTATAACTTGAAATAGATACGTTAGTTAGATACAGTATATTAGGAATAAGAATTGTCTAATAATATTAGAATATCAGGATTATGATATTATTTATTATGAGATTTTAACACCAAACTGCTGATGGAACAAGACAATTGTTGACGTCCCACGGCGGGCTCTAGGGAATTGTTATGGACACTAGACCCACGTCAATGTAATGTTGACAATCCTGAGTGACACTTGTTTGTACTATTTGAGTTGAAATGACTTCTCATTTAAATAGTAGCGACTTGTTATCATCACCTTTAGCGCTAGAGTGAAACCTAAACGAAGTATAGATATTCTTTTGCAATGCTCCTTTCGGAGTGAATTAAGATTGAGTCAATAGCTGACGTCAGTCGACTGCCGCCGCTGTTGACCTGACATTGATATCGTGTAAATTGAATTCAAGTCAGTACAGAACGTACTGACGAACTTTTGACTGCGTGTAAATAGTAAGAGTCATTTTTTATCGCCAGCACTGACGCCAGTTACTAAATCTGCCTTAAGAGTGAAATAGTTTGATGTCTTTGTTTTGTTAAACCACAGGATACATAATAGTATAGCGAGATGTATTTTAAGGATTAACATAGACTATAATGACTAAAATAGTAACACTAGTAGTTATAGGTGAAATATAAACTAAATGCAAGCAGCAAGGCTATGAGATAAATAAATTACGAGTATTTTGACGACGTCGTAATGTTGAGTTTAATAACTGTAATCACTTCAGTCGTATCGAGATCGAATTGCCAATCTATGTCAAGTGACGTTTAGATGTTATTTCGTTTGGTAAGGAAATTGATTTTGATGATTGAGGTATGAAATTTAAGAAAATATTATATGAATTCATTGTCGATGGAACTGTAACTAACGATTTGTATTTTTTTTTACATAAGCGTAAGGCCTTACACCTCGGACAGTGATTAAATATGTAGCTTTTCAACCTTATCCATAAAAATATTTAAACGGTGTTTAACTAATCAACATTCGCAGTACTTTTCTGGAATATTGAAAACGTCACACGACAGAAAGGGACAGCAAATGTTGATTAGTTAAACACTGTTTAAATATTTTCATGACTAAGGGGATTTATGTATACCCCGATACATTAGCAGCGTATACCGACTTCCATATCAATATATACCAACTTCATCGTAAGTCGGTAAATTACAAGATTTCGTTAAATTATTATAGGAAGGAAATTAGTAATTGTCCTCATGATAAAAATTGTAAGTTTATTTTTCGTGCGATAACGGGCCCCTAATCGCGTGTGATATGTTAATTTTTTACTTGTTAAACGTTACCCTTGGATAGTGTGGTTACGGGCCCCATGAGGCATGCTACGCCACTGGTGATTAGTTTGCCTATTAGAAATAAATATTATTTTTCTGTATCTGCCATCGGCTTCCACTAGCCATTATCAGATTGTGTGTTTATTCATGTCACATTATTGAGTTGTGTTCCATTGAACATACACTCTTTCATATTAAGAACAATTGTCTTCATTTCTCTTAAAATAAATAATTAGAAAATGAATTTAAGCGTAGATGCAATAACAAAACATAAATTGAAATGTTAAATAACACAAAATTCTCCCGATAAACAAAACACTCTGGAAAAACTTTGAAAATTCATTAATGACAGATCACTTTGAAACTTGTCGATAACAATTAACAACAAATCGCAAATATCCTGTCATGAGCAAAATAAATTATGCGCGCGAAAATCAAATTTTGACATACGTCTTCTTCTTCTTCTTTTTTTTAATTAAAAATGATAATTTCTCTCGAAATTTACTCTCGATCAGTAAATACAATTTAACCTATATATTGCTAAAAATCGTACCACCTAAAAGTTATTAGTGGTACCTCTTTCCTAATTGATAGAACTTGGTGTTGTTTCTTTAGTGACAAGTGTCATTTTAGTATTTAAGTAGTAGGGTCACCGAAAATTTCTGTTATTGCGGACAAAGCGGGTCATCTTAAAATTTTGAATTACTTTTTGGTAGGTAGGTTAAATAGGTATTGAAGTATTTGTTCCTTAGTTCTGAAAAACAACAGAGTCATTATTATGTATTATATATATTGTGTTTACACAATAATATAATTCATCAATCATTGTAAAAGGATAAAAAGTATGTCCATTGAACATACAATATTTTATGAAAACAAATAACAATCGCTAATTCATATGGGGTTTAGCGACCAAAATAAATGAAGTGGACTGAACCAGAAACAATTCATATTTTTTAAAATATTTTGAGGCACCTTGCGGCGCGGCGTGGTGCGGCCTGACAGATAAATAATTGGGTATGCTGAGTGTTGCAACGCTGACTCATGGCTGTTGTTTTTCAATTTGTTTGAACTATTTGTATTGAAATTCCTTTATTGATGACGACTTAATTGGCTGTCACTGCTGTTATAAATACAGCAATACATTTTAATTACTATTTCATAAGTGATTTTCCATACTGTAATATAAAGCTGAAAAGTTTGTTTCTTTGTCATCATCACGCTAATCTTAGGAACTACTGGCCGAAATTGATTTTTTTTATGTTAGTTAGTCTATTAATCGAGGAAGACCATAGGTTACATAACATGTCGCTACGACCAATAGGAGCCGAGCAGCAATAAAAAATATTGTAAAACAGGATACTTTATAAATTTTTAACGCAGACGTAGTTAGTGCAACAACTAGTGCAAGAAAAATACAATAACAATAATTGTATATTTGTATTTCATGTAAGCGTGATATCTGCAACATCTGCAAGCTTAAACCATTAAACCGATTTATAGGTTAGTATTTTTAATAACATACTGAAAAATATATATATACGCAATGTTACCAAAACAAGTCGGAAAAATGAAATTAAAATCGGTTATTTCTATGAAACATTTGGTAACATTCTATTACTCCGATATGAGAATGGTAAAAATGTGGTTTAGCCGAACATTCTAGCAGCCAAAAGGTGTGACGAAGCAGAAAATTGGCTCGCAAGGAACGACAGGTATCGGCGAGTATCGATGCAACTTATTTAATATAATAATCGGACATCGGATCTTGCTTTCACATTTTGATTTTTAGAATTCCAGATTAAATTTGTGTAGTTTTTTCAAAAATTACACTCACTTGTGGCATTCCAAAGAAAACGGTTGGTTTGTATTGATGTATTTTGTCAAGGTCACCCTAAAAAGGGATTCTTAAAAATTTTATAACTATACCTATGTAATGAATACGTGTGTTTCTAGCATCTTGCAATAACGAATTAATATGTGTATTGATCTAGAAGATGAAGCTCCAGGATTACTAAGTATCACAATTAGTTTAGACAGAGTGTTGGAAGTTTCATGCTTGTCACGGTGCATTTCCCTCAGATAAATTACAAATACGTTTTATAAAAAAAAGGAAATTTGATGACATACACATGACGCTGAGATTCTCTGATAAATTTCATAAAACGCCATAAAACATAATGTCGTAAAACAAACTTTACTACACCTCCCGGAAGACATTGCTTACTTTAACTTGGCCACAGGGAAACAAAATTTCGTGGTATAATGACTCCGATGCCACAGGCTGAAAATTTTAGATTTCATGACATGAAATAGTACTTGTTTATACCTCAAAGTTTTTAGAGAGTCTTAGAATTCTGCTTTACAGTTTTTGTTTATTTTTGTCTATGTTTACAACTCTGTGTGGTGTTTAATTAAACGCCTCCGTGGCTTAGTGGTTTAGATAACGGTTACTGATTTGTGTGTTATGGTTCGATTCCTGCGTTTGAAATGTTATTTTTATGTTTAGTTAGGATCCATGCGTCGGATGGATAAAGTAGGCCCTGCGCCTGATCTTTCGCCGTTCGTGTCGGTCATCCGTCTAACTGTGTTATAAGTGTAAAGGAAGAGAGAGTGGCCTCGTCATTCAAGATCATCTGCTTAATTGCGTTGTTAATAAGACCAAAAAAATTAGCCAATCGCTAAACAAATAGATAAATGGTTTAACCCTTTACCCCCCTTGCATTTTCTGATACCGAACCTTTCTTTCCCATTCCGACTTAAAAGGCCACTAAAGCTTTAGCTACTTTTCTGATGAAACGAGCGTTCATAGTTCCCTTCAATCAACCGGTCTGCTCGTTTAAATGCAGTAAGAAAATCGGAAAAACCGGGCATGAGTGTTGTATTACTTGAAACTTCGGAGGTAGGAGAACATCTGACAACGTAATAATTTAAACGTATCCACGTTTGCCTGAATCAATTTTCCGGACGAATGACGTGTTTTATAAATACACGTAATGGACTCGCGGTTGTCCGCCTGACAAACATTTTAATTGATATACTATTTGATTAAAAAGCCATCGACGCCAATTTAATTTAAGGGAATATATTGACGTTTAATTAAGTTGTGCTGAAAACAAGTAACGTTTATAACAAAATGAGTTTCGGATATTTTATAATTGAAAAATTGTATTGCGGGTACAAAATTAAATTAAGTAAGGTCTCAAATGGTCGCTTTCAAGTTACCGATTTAGAAGCAGATCATTGGTAAGTATTAATAAGCAATATTTTAGATCCGTGGGTTCCGAGTCATCATAATATACGATAACTACAATCGAGTTATCCATCATCCAAGCTCCTTATACAAAAGAAAATAAACAAATAGTAAAATAAAGTATTTACTGAATACTTGGATAACCTTACTTTTGTGAATGTCCTTAAAATATCCATAAAATTCATATGCACCCTAGTGAGGATAGAGTCGGCGACTTGATATTGCATTCTCAGCAGTATTCTACAACGTGTTGTATATTCACTTGTTTCTGTCTGTAGCACAGAGGTGCCACACGTGTCTGAACAATTTACATAAATTTTGGCCGTAGCCCGTAGGGACCAGAATGGCTTTTGAAGAATAATCTCCAAAGTATGGCCACTACTTGTATTCTCAGAAGAGACTTGAGCCTCTGTTTATCGTCCCTTCGACAAACTGAGGCTCGCAACAGATTGTGGGCTTTGCTCGTTGCTACAAGCCTTCTCCTTGAAAGGGATATTTCAAAATAAGCCCGTGTATGCAAGTATTATTTTAATCATAGTTTTATTTTTACATGAATTAAACGACAAATCTTAAAGTAGCCTGATCGTTTATTCTTATGACATCGAATTATAATTTTAAACTTTTCATTTCACAATCTAATTAAATATGAAATAACGTTATTAACTAAACTCAATTAGCTCATCCATATGGAATCATGACTTGATAGTGTTGGGCCGGATTAATTGGGACTTCTCGTGTTTGTGGACATGTAAATCCCGGGGTCTGAGACGTGCCCGGGAATAGAGCGGATCTAATGGACCACTACATCCAGACATTTAAGAATATTCCATATAATATCTTAGAATACCTAGATCTAGGAATCGTTGTTACTCATCTACTAGATTTATAGCAGTATAGATTTTATTAAATCTACGATACGATGTCAGAAAAAAGTTTTTAAAAAAAGGATTTATTTAACAATTAATAAAAATGTCACCAAAAGGATATTATTTTGCCTAGTGCATAAACTAAAATTCTTTTAAGTGCCGAAACATGATGAGGATGACTCAATTCAAGACTTTGTAAAAATATCTACTACATACAACATAAAGTTTTGAAAAATAGTTTATGGCCAGTTAGTTATGCTTTTTTTACAATTATTTTGACTGTTTCGAAAAATGACTGCATATTTTATAAAGGTAAACACCAAAATGGTGCACAAAATATACTTTTAAAAATCCAAAGTCAAGTCAACACATCAAGTCTATATTAAAATAAATAACGCAGTTATCTGATATTATAGAGTTTTGGCAAGCGGACAGAGTAATCAGCATTTTTGGAGCGTCATTAGTAAAAATATATGCTGAGACTGCCTTCGCACCCAGCGAATTCAGTATAAGTTATGTTCAGATAGCTTATATATTTACATTTTCCTTGTAAGAACAAAATAAAAAAGTATTTAACCCGTGACTTTGTAAGCGAGGAAACCCACGGGATTTCTTAACCGGAAGATAAAGTGTCCTATAATATATAATATAATATTCTATGTCTTCTAATACCCTACATATACGGAAGCCTTCGTGCGCTAGTTCTACTAGCATTTGGTCAATTTTCTAAATATTATGATAGGATATCATTCTGTGATAATGTAGAAATCTAACGCTGAAGGATTTTTTCTTATCAGATATCTTTTTGCTTTTATTCGTTTTAAACATAGAAAGTTAAAAATATTTTGTCTTTATTAATAGTGTAATAATTATAATATGCAAGATGTATATTTTCAGGATTTTTTCTTAAGCCAGTGTATAAATTAAAGAAATTTATAAAATGTTGATGAAAATTGAATTTAGACTTTTGTAAAAAAAAAAATACAGTCCCGCTTCGTCCCTCACGTTGCGAGCTCGTGGTCACCCCGGCGTAGTAATATTGTATTCCGTATGACCACGACTGAAATCATTAGCGCGCTTCAGACAGACAGAATGTCCATCTGTATTATTGTTGTTGTTTATGTAATAAGTGTCACTGGCTTGACACGACGGGGATTAATTGCAGACCTGCAAGGATAAATGAAATGACGCCACCATTTTGTAGTGTAGCTTGAGAGACAGCGACATTACTACTATTATACTAAGGGCCAGTTTAACCGCTTACAGTCTATCCACAATTTTACAGATTTTGTGTGGAGAATCTGTCACAACAGTTGTGGATAGGCTAACAGAAATTTTATCAGCAAGGGGTAACACGACCTAAGTTAAGTTATCAAAATGAAATCTTCGAACAATCTCTGGATTTAAACTTTTAGGTTAAGTTTGAGTCCTCAGGGCACTAATGTTCTCTGTTACAAAAAAAGTGTATCTAGGTTCGCTTTGTACATCAAACTTATAAAATATATGTAAGTAGTTCTAACATTTTTGACTTTATTCGATAAAGGACCATAAACAGAACTTTATCAGTAAAATCGATTAAGCAAACCTGACAGCCTCATTTCAATACATCAAAATTGAACTTTTTTTACCCTAGTAGGGATTACCCTAGTAAGGGCCCGTCTCACCGCTTACAGATAGTCTATCCACAACTTTATTTGACAGATTTTTTATGGAGAATCTTTTAAAAAAGGTCTGTACAGCCTATGAGAAACTTTATCAGTAAGCGGTGAAACAGGTCCTAATAGTTTTGCATCCATAATAATAATATTAATTTCAAAGTGTGTCCGTCTGTTTGTTACCTCTCCAAGCCTAAACCGTTTAACCGACTTTGCTGAAACTTGGTAATGGATACTTTCATCCCGGAAAATGTACGTTTCACGCGATATAAACAAATTTCTGCTATTAACTGGCGTCCTCTAAATAATAATAATGTCTAAGTGCGTCTGCTTTGTTTTTTTTAATCAACTCTCACCCTTGATGTCTACTTTTAAAAGGTTAAAAATAATAAGAAGTATGACGTCATATCAATGAACCCGGCACGGTACATTAGCTGGAGAAAATAGAAAATGCACGGTCCCCTGGGTGCCCTACTTGTTACCTTATAGGTCACACCGGTATTATTAGCTATGTCGACATATATAACTGCTATATTATGCTGAGTAGGCTAAAGCTATTAAACGGATAGGTATTTTAAGCAGATGTTTTTCTGGTCAATTGAAAATAATTTGATTGTATCTTTGCTGTCCTGCAAAAATTATTAAAGCTAAAGTTGCCTGCCTATTACAAAAAGTATATACTAAAAACAATAATCGAAATTTCGTAAAATTCATACTTGAATTTAGCAGTATTTTTTAGCAAAATTAGAATCTTGAATTAGAAACATTTTTACAACAAAATATTTAAATCCTTACAAGATGACAGATGCCTATTGAAAGTTGTACAAACTTGAAAATGTCTCAAAATTCGAAGGGTTTTTCAAAGTGGTACGACTTAATTCGTGTTTGAAATTCGAACACTTTGCTTTTAAATTTAAAATATCGATGCTTAATGAGAATTTGATCTTTGCGGTTCGTCACAGCGGAAAGTTTTCAATTTTATTAAAAAACCATAATTTTAAATAACTAAAATGCTACGGTGAAATATTATTATACCACGATTTATAATATTTTTAAATTATAGTATTTAGGACTACTCTAGATTGAATGATTACTGGCGTACTCCGAGCCGAAAATTACACATAATTTATATTACTAAAATGCACTTAAATCAAAACTGTAACTTTGGCAAATATCGTAAATTATTAACAATATTTATATAACGAAATTAAAAAAAAAAAAACAATGAAAACCGTTCTTGACGTTTAAAGTAGGTTACACATGTTCTCCCCCCCTCGGCGGTAACAAAGCGGCCATAGACAATAACAGCTCATCTACATAACAGCTAATTGTGTTTATGTCTGTGCCTCGCTGTCATCTGTTCCGCTAGATTCATTTAATACCCTTATAAGATATTTACGGACATTAATGACAATTTAATGATAGTTTAACTTCAACTAAATTTTTTAAAAATGGGAGAGTGTCTTTGAGTTTGTTGAGATAACAGCTCATGCTAAACTAATTTTGCTGAAATTTGGTATGAAGATACATTGAGCCCCGGGAAAGAACATAGGATTATCATAGAAAAATTTGCTATTTTCGACACGAACCTTGACATCAGCATAATGACAAAATAACGCTTTTTTTGTCAATTGGTTGTCAATTGCGCTTTTTTATAAAATGACAAATGTTTGACAGAGGTTTATTGATTGCTATCGTAGCTAACCGAAAGCGCTTAGGTGTCTTCACATGTGTTCAGTACATTGTCTTTAATTATGTGATTGATATTCGTCATAAGCGGAAAACATACTGATCGGACACGACTTACGGACGCGACTAACAGCCGCGATCTAGACAATAATTGTACATTGAAGTGTGCAAACTATATTATCTGGTTTACACCTATTGAGTAGATAAGTAGGAAACAAAATTTTAACTTAATTGCAATGCAAACATCGTCACACAAAAAACTAATAGAATAAAATATTTTATCACATCACTCTAAACTTATTTTTATTCTTTTATTAAATAAAAACCTTGTTTCTCATCTAGGCATTTCAATATTACAACCAATATTACTGTCTGGAATCTAAAAGGCGATTCGATTCGCAATTTAATTCAATAATCACGCCGATCAAATTGAATTTCCACCGGGAATGTGAGACGCAAAAATCTCTAAGTGCTGATTTGAATTGATAATACATACCCGGTGTCGGTGACGGTGGCCGATTTCGTTTACTGTAGCCGGTTTTGGTGACGGTGGTCGGTTTCATTTGAAGTGAGCATACCCTGTTTACACCTATTGAGACAAGCCAGTGACTCCTTAGAATTTAGATACATGCATAGCCTAGGTCGGGAGCGAGAATCTGCGAGCTTACAAAAATATTCTATGTCAATGAGTATTACTATTAAAAGCTATGAAAGAGTTATCCTATACTGAGATACCGTCATAGAGTCAAAGAGCGCATCTAACATTTTTTTTTAAATTAAGTCATAAAGTAATGTGGAGTCTGTAGAAAAAGCACACACTAGTATTTTTCTACCTCTATCATTTTGAAAAAAAATGATGCGTTTCTTTTTTCTTATAACGATAGTATATTTAAATGACTCCCTGGAATATCACGAATGCAGCATGACATGCGTTACGTCAGAGTATATATGGAAGAAGTAGACTATATGCGGTCAATACGCGACTAAATTTTTTGGCTAAATAGGCTTTAGGACCGCGTAAATAAGTTAAAATGGAATGTGCCCTTTTTAATAACTCCCACACCGGTTTCGGTGACGGTGGCCGGTTTAATTGAAACTAGGCCTGTTGCGCAGGAGTAATTTTGTAGTGACTAAGTGTGTGCGCAGTACATAAGAGCACTCTCTCTTCCTTTACTCTCATAACATAACCGAGTGGGACGGATGACCGACACGACTGGCGAGAGATCAGGCGCAGGACCAACTTTACATACCCATCTGACGCATGGATCATCTAACTTGTCAGACAATCAGGTGATCAGCCTGCATTGTCCAAACTAAACTTGGAAATAACATGTTTTACAACGCGGGAATCGAACCCACGACCCCCGAGTCAAGAGCAGAGCTCTGTACCACTAGAGCACGGAGGTGCACTTTATGTCTAACCAACTAGCTATTCATTTTTATAAGATGTAACATTAGTCGGATGGTAAAATATGTAGGTGAGTTTTATAGGATTACTGGCTGTTGCCCGCGACTCCGTCTGCGTAACTTTTCTCTTAAAATGTTTCTTGATTTTTTTGCTGCAAACCTCATGGAGCCAGACATTTTTCCAACGAACGCAAAATCGTACGTTCTAGAGAAATGATATCGTCAATAAACCCAACTTATTTTTATATAATAGATTAAAAATTTAGGAGATAAAATAACTTTTTGCACGTATGTTTTAAAATGTTACTTATCCACTTCTTTATTTGTGAGTATTAAAACGGTTTTTGGTGAAAATCTGATGTTCCCGTTTCGCTGCTCTTTCATGGCTCTGAGGCTGCATTGTTCGCACAAAAGGTGACGAGGCTAATATAATATTAAAAGCTACATGTGAGGAATTCCAATCATCGATATTGGCTGCGTTTTACCGAAGTGATATTAAACAGAGTATAAAGCCTTTGTTTCGGTCAAATTCATATAATATCAGCTTAAAGACTTTTTGATTGACGCCATCCCGGATTACAAACTATGATTTAACTTTTTTTTTATAAAATGTTTTCGAGAGGTACAAACAAATGACAAACAGATAATTCCTTTTTGTTCTTCCTTCAAACAGACACATACTTATGGTAAACACACATTTAACAAAGCCGAAAAAGCGGAACTCGGCGAAGGAAACGAATTTTAGAATACGATGTATGACATCTAATGAAACCTCGCGGTTATATTCTTTCGGCTTTCATAAATGGTAATGGTAGAAATTGAGGTTTTAACTATAAATAAAAAAGGAGTTTTTAAAATTGTCCGTCTCGCTAAAACCCCTGTTGATATGGAGGAGGAGCGAGTAATAGTAAAAAATTACTATTCAACGCTCCTCCTCCATATCAACTACAACTGAGAGAAAATTCATGATTTTCCGTCTATGCGTCTTTCGTAAAAAGGGGTACAAAGTTTTCCGCTCGCGTATAATTAATATATAGATGATGCATCATGTTTAATCTCGTTCAAAACTTGAGTAGCCTCTAAGTAGCGTTGAAGCAAAACCAGTTAATTAAGTTAGGTTAATCAAAACCATATTTTCTCGGAGGCTTTCTAGGATTGAGGGAACATTATCGGAGAGGGGAGGGGGGGAGAGGGGGATATCTAATTACCGGCCTCAAGTGAAACCGGAGGAATGCTGTTAGCGTAAATACAAACGGAACTTCCGACTATGACGTAGGTTGGTGGGCTTTAAGAGAGATAATAATAATATTGTAAATGTTTGTTGGGATGTTTGTGCGTTAATTAGGGCGAAACTACTGAAAGGAATTTGATGGAATTTGAGCGGTTCAACTTTTGAAAAGCAACTATTCTCCTTTTCAACCATTGCTCCACTCAAGCCGGCCCATTCGTGCCGAAGCATAGCTCTCCCACAATGTTAGCCGACTTAAAATATAGGTATTCACAAATATATTATGGCGTAGCACCTCTACGGGATCGCTACAAGTAACGTTTTTAAGGCTTTTAGGTTTTTAAATTAGTTACATAAAAAATTATATAATAATAATATGTAATATCTATGGACGCTTCACACCACATCAGTCTGGCCCCGTGCTAAGTACCGTAGGGACTTGTGTTACAGGTACCAGATAACGGAATTATATTTAATACTTTTATACTATACACTCGTTTAATATTTATATGATCGTACGTAGCCTAGTAGGTAACCTTCGGTTCGCACTCGAGAGGGTGCAGGTTCGAACCACGGTGACGGCGTGTACCAATAAGACATTTCCCGATCTCAAGTACATAATACGGATGCTCATTGCGAGTGGGTGAGCCGTGCTTCGGCACGAATGGCCCGGTTCGACCGAAATGATACCACGGCCTCACAGAAAACTGTCGTGAAACGGCGTTGTGCTGTGTTTCGTTTAGTGAGTGAGTTTACCGGTGACCTAACTTCCCTAATCCCCTTATCCCTATTTCCTCATGAAGGCTGGCAACGCACTTGCGACTCTTCAGATGTCACGAGTGTCCATGGGCGACGGCAGTTGCTTCTCATCAGGTAACCCATCTGCTCGTATACCCCTAAATGTTATCGCTATCGCTCAATTATCGCTAAAAATCATTCTCAAAGTTTAATTACAATTACCCAGGTGGTAACTCAAAACTAGTAATTTCCTTATAAAATCCCAATTTAAAAGCGGTATAAAACAACGGCCAAGTAAGACTGGCGGCGCGCCAAGTTGCAGCGCGCGTGTAACGGGGCCTTATTTCATTACATTATGGCGTAATTAATGGCGCTCACAACAAGTCGATAAGCCGCCATGTAATATTCCGCTAATACTGGGGTTATACTAGCGAATATTGGATCATAATCCTAATATCCTATTAATAATATGAAAGGTTGTTTGTTTGGCTGTTTGTCCTTTAATCACGCTAAAACTACTAAACGGATTTATATTAATGTAACCTACTTTATTTAAGGTACTTTAGGCTTATGTTCTTTTTTCTAAATATTTTAAGATTAAACCTTCAAAACAATAAATTCGAGAAACTTAATAAGTGGGAGAACAATAAAACATAATTGTCGTTTTATAAGATTATTAATATCGTAGGGAAAATAATTGTTGCTCGTATTTTAAGAGCCAGTGGCGTAGCGTCGGTATTGGAGGACAATTTTGCCGCCCCCTAGGCAAATGTTGTCGCCCCCTTAACTAGGCTTTTCAGTTTGAATTGTACAATTTTTCACAAATGTGAAAGGGATTCATTCGAGCGAATATTATACGTGTGATTTTTTCGTGCAATTTTTGGGACTTTTTTCTGCTAGTGCAGATACTCTCATATAATTATTCAATGTGTTGCATTATAGCTAAGTAGCGAAAAATTATCGCGCGAATGAAATGAACTAATTTTAAAGATTTTTTCGGCAAGGACCGTCATCAAATCCTAGTATTCTAAAATTCGTCACAGTATAAGTATTGCAAATATATAACGTGTATTTTTAATGGCTGCGAATTGATAGTTGTGTTAGAGATATGAAATTGACAAATATTTAGAATATTATATTGTTTTCTGTGAAATTTTGTAAAAAGTGCCGCCCGGGGCGGACCGCACCACCTGAACACGACAGAAACCACGAAGTCCTTGGTCACATAGCGAGTTCGTAGTTTCCAGAGGTAGATATATAAATATAAAATAATTTTAAATACATAAAACACTAACATAGAATAATGTATAATACTAATAGTATAAAATATATTAAGAAGCGTGATGGACTGATATCAGAAAATATTTTTACAGTTCTAATAAGTTCGAAAGTCTTTGGTACTAAACCCAATAATTGAAAGAAAGAAATCAATGTTAGGGGGTGAAGAGGTAACAGACAGATACACAGACAGACTGACACACTTTCGCATTTATAATATTTGTAAGTATAGGATATGTGTTTTACTACCTATAAACTATACCGACAGTGTGTCACCCTTGAACGTGTAGCGCCATGTTTATAATATTATATTCTGTGAGCATAAAGTCGTTAGTTTTTATGTGGTTGAGCACGGATCACGTTCTTGATACTATGTTTGTGTGTGTGTGTGTGTATGTGAACGTGCTTCGTATGTGTGTAAACTCTATAGTACAATTTTATGGAGTTGTAGGATTGTTGATAGTTTCAGGGGATGTCTTCTGGTTTCATTGCAAGTACAGCTCAGTTTCATGGTACCCAAGTGTGTGTGCAATACATGAATATTTTCATGTTTCCTAATATAGCGTATAGGAGGATGTGTGCGTGTGTGTACTGTATGCACTCTCTCATCTTATCATTTAATCTTTATTTTTAAGTTTTTTTTTTATTTATATAACAATTAAATTGGCGTGTCTGTACAATTAATATTTTTACAAAATAATCAATGTGGCTGGCTTAGGAACAGTATCAGAACACAAATCTACAAAAAAAGGTTGACTGTTTGTCGGTTTGCCTGTTTGTGCCCGCTAATCTCTGGAACTACTGAACGGATTCCTATGAATCTTTTTTTATTTAATAGCTGTTAAGTCTAGGCAACACATAAGATACTTTTCATCCCGGGTAAATGTACGGTTCCCGTGATGGCAACGAGGTTGCGGGCATCAACTAGTACATAATATACGTGTTAATTTTTTACAGGGAGTCTCAAAATTTCTTGCCTTTTGGGCGTGGAAATGATAAAATCACATACTCAATAATTTATATGCATATTATGTACTTATTAAGATCGTTTGTCAATAAGTTAGTATTATTAAAATTCAAATGTCAATTCATATGTCAAAAATAATAATTACTAAAATTAAAACCACAAATAAAAATGTCATTAATTTCATTATCCTATAGTCTTTTACCCTCAGTGGGACGGATGAGGGATACGACTCGTGAAATATTTTACTTGCTAGGTAATCAGTCTGCATCGTCCTAACTAAACTTGGAATTAACATGTTTCCAGCGCGGGAATCGAACTCACGACCCAAGGTAAGAGCTGAGCTCTATACCACTAGAACAGCACCCTGATGACTACTGGAACTTTTAACAGAAGTTACCGATTTCGGAAAATTCTGTTAAAAGTTCCAGGAGTTTCCGTGAGAGCGCTTCCGTTTCCGCGCGGAATCGCATTGTGAATGAGGGGCCAGGCTAGACCACGGAAACGTTACGTCGTGTGTGTTACTATAAAATATAAATTATTAGCATTTTTGCCCGCGACTTCACTCGCGTGTAATACGAAAATTGCGTATAAGCCACGTACTGGTTTTGTTGTGAAGCCTGCAATGTGTCACATTGGTGCTGTATGTGAAAAATGTTATTCCGCTTTCCTGCTTTTCCTGCTGTTGAAGTTTTTCCTGAATTTTCTTTGCTACAAACCTCACGAGGCCCTAAACCTTTCCAACGAATGCAGAACCGTGAGAATCGGTTCGTGCTTTCTGGAAATATATCGTCAGGAAGAAAAACTTGACTTATTTTTATATAATTTCTTTTTTCCCGCGGCTTCGCTCGCATTAGGAAGTATTTTTATACAAACTTTCAATCCCTATTTCACCCTCTGGGAGTAAAATTTCATAAAATGCTTAGATGTGTATTTATTTATTTTGAATCAGCAGCTCAGATACAAATTTTTAGGTCTCTAACTTAAGAAATGACGAGCTTTTGTAGAAAAATCCAAAGAAATTTTAACCCCCATTTCACCCCCGTAGGGGTAGAATTTAAAAAGTGCTTAAATATGAATTTACTTATTTTAAATCAGTAGCTCAGAAATAAAAATACCTGTCCCCCTAGACAAGTGGCAAGTGATTAACGTTACGATAATCGCTTCGCTTATTTTGTATGGGATTGACATATTCGAACTCGACTAGATCACGTGACTTTTTGTTCGTCTACGTCAATCCCATACAAAAACACGCCAAGCGATTATCGTAAACGATACTCGCTTAGTACTTGTCTAGGGGGGCTGATGATGACTTTGTCGAAACCGGTCGTGTATTTATTATAAATTTGTAAAATCTAAGATAATATAGTGGAAAAAGTGCAAGAAAAGTGTGTTTCTTTAAGAATTAACAAAATTTCATATCTTTAACGAAGCAAATGACGAACTTTCATAAAAACTTTCAACCCCTATTTCACCCACCTAGGGGTAGAATTAGAATCCTTTCTTAGCGGGCGTCTACCCAATAAAACAATCTACTCACCAAACTTCATATTATGGTTGTATCTTTAACGGTTTTTGCTCAGAGAATATGAATCAGTCTGTCAGGACTTGTTATTTTAAATATTATATAGATAGCTGTTACCGGCGACTCCGTTCACGTGGTAGCAGAGACAAAAATTACTATTTTCTTTAACAAAATTAAATTCTTATCATACATAGTGACTCCTTAACGGAACCCGCAATGAAAATTTGAAACTCTAATATGTAAAAATTATCTGAGCAGAGTACAATAAGTAGCTGTCAAGCGCCGTTGTAGTGCATACTATGTGTCAAAGATGGCGCTATAATGTATAAAAAACGGGGGTTTTTCTGCCTTTTCCTTCCTCAAAATTTTTCCTGTTTTTTTTGCTACAAACCTCATGGAGCCCGAGACCTTTCCAAGGAATGCAAAAAACGCGGAAATCTTTTCGTGCGTTCCGAAAGTATTTCGTGAGGAAGGAAATTCCGACTTATATTTATATAATAGAACGGTCGATACTGAAATGTAAGATTATTACCAAGCAGTATTACGATTTACGACATCACCTTATAATTTTTCATTAAGCCTCATGAAATACATTAGGTTTTGCTCGCGTGGAAAGAAAGTTCAAAGAAACAAATAAACAAACCAACACACTTTTGTATTTATAACTAGTTGGTGACGGCAACTTCGTAGCGCAAAAAATTGTATATTACGCGGGAACCGTACATTTTCTCGGGATAAAAAGTATCCTATATGTTATTAAACAAATAAGATTTTCCCTCGCCTCCTAGGAGTGAACCAGAATCTTAACCGCTCGGTCACGCTGCCAGTAAGAAGCGTGTCGAATTTATCAATCTATTATAAGAGAAGGAAATAGCAAAAAACATACTTGTAGTACTAGAGCCACTCTTAAATATTTAATTTATTTTGTTTTAAGTATTTGTTGTCATAGCGGCAACAGAAGCACATCTTTTGTAAAAATTTAAAATCTCTAGCTTTTGCCGTTTTTGAGATACACCCTGGAGACGGACAGACGGACAGACACTGAAGTCTTAGTAATAGGGTCCCGTTTTTATCCTTAGGGTACGGAACTCTGAAATCAGACTTTGCCCACGGCTATGTCCGCATTAACTCATGGACGCTCACACCATCAGAAGAGCATCACTTGTCAATCTTTAATGAGGGTACCGGCTTAGTTGACGGAAAACGGAATACGGGCCGCCGGTCAACTCCATCACTCGACGACACACAGCGCAATCACTGATACACGTCGATTTTCGTAGTGACCTGCCCACTGATTCACGATGTGATTCCGCGCGGATTCGTTCCCGATTTCGGAAACATCTATTAAAATTGCCAGGAGTTTCCGTGAGAACGTTTCCGTTTCCGCGCGGAATCGCATCGTCAGGGGGCAGAAGTTTTAAGGTTCACTCGAACCGGCTCATTCGTGCCGAAGTTTTTCTCTACTTCAAACATAGATAAAACAGAAATATAATACTTAATATGTATTCTCATATTTCACATATAATTCGAAGTTTATGTTAACCATAATAACATCAAGCGAATTGTCAAATTGTGTATGGAGATGCAAAAATCTTTTATGTCTCGCCGTACTGCGTTGTAAATGTTTATTATCAAGGAAGTGCGTATATGTTCGTGAGCGTGCAGGCATTTTCCACGAGTACCGTATTATTTATAAGCTTTTTTATCAGCTTTTATCTTTTTGTTTATGCGTGACAAAGTACGCTGGGAGCACCGGTGCATTAAAAGTATTTTTTGTTTCGAAAATGGCAATAGCTTTTATAACTATAATAGCTGACCCGCGCGAACTTCGTACCGCCTTAGCGTAGCAATGATGCACTACTTAATTTTGTAAAGCTGACCTATCTTACTTATGAGTACCTATTCAATTTGAACTGGAATCTATAATATCCCCCATATAAAACTGAATCCATAATTCCCAGGTCAATTTAAACTGACCTGGTCAAATTCAATTAATAATATCAATTTAATAAAGTAACATTTCCGAACAAACGATGCTCTTTCTATATAGTCTGGCTGTTAATGACATTGACAATCGTTACGCGCGTTTTTTTAAATATACATATACATTTTATATTTTTTCTGTGGGTTAAGATGCTACAGTCAGTTTAAGGTTTTAAAAAAGAAATTTATTTGAAAAAAATGTTTACATTGTTCATTTATTGAACGATTTTAAACAGCAAGGCCTAAAGCATATAGTTAAATGTCACAAAAAATATCTGGGAAGCTTGGATGCTTTGTTGTTCTATGTCATTACAGGTTTAACTAACATTTAAATTATCAGTACTTTATAATATTCCCCTCTTGGTCTTCCCTGCCTGAATCAACGATCATCACCGACAAGATTATGAAGAGCCTGATTTAGAACTGTCATCTATTTTGAAATAGAAAATATGTACATTGCCTCGTGTGTCGTGGAATACTTTTTGGCGTAGGTACTCCCCTAAATTTTTACTATTCGTAGACAGAAACATATTGTATAGTAAATCAATACAAGTAACACACAATAAAATCAAATAGAGCAGACTGCGTACAGAGATGCCAATAAAAACAAATATTAGAATATCAATCACGGGCCCACGTGTCGTAAAATTCGCGCCATTTATGACCAGAGACAATTTACGTTTACAAGATGGCGGACAGTTTACGAGCGCAGACGATTTGGTGGACAAATTTTAATGGCTGACGATTTCGAATCAATATTTATGATTCCCGTCTATATTATTTACGTTTTCACATGTTCACGGACTGTGTTTTGCGAAAATGAGTCGTTGACCTGTTTCTGTATTTGTCACACATATTGCTGTCCCACTTGCGCTGATTTTGTGACTGGCTAACAAGGCAATATTGAAAAGGAAAAAGAGAGGTGTTGGATTAGTGACTGAACTTATTGCTTATAGTAAAAATTACCTTCAGTTTTATCAGTTAACACAAGGACCCTAAAAGTTACAGATAACTTTGTTAATTCGATATTAATCTAACAACGCCTCCGTGGTCTAGTGGCACAGAGCTCCGCCCTTGACCTGGAGGTCGTAAGTTCGATCCTGCGTTGGAAACACATTATTTAAAAGTTTGGTTAGGATAATGCAGGTTGTTTAACTGATTTTCTGACAAGTAAGATGTTCCATGCGTCAAATGGGCATGTAAAATGTCGGTTCTACGCCTGATCTCTTGCCAGTCGTGTCGATCATCCGTCCCACTGGGTTATATCAGTAAAAGAAGAAAGAGTGCTTCTTGTGCACTGCCAGGCCTATCGCACTTGCGCGTGTAGTGTTAAACCGCAACTACCCCTCTGGAGGGGCAAATCACTAGGGCCACATGAGAGTTTTTTTATTTAAAATAAAATCTTTCGTATTTTGGATTTCAATTTAATATTTAAATTTCTAACCGACTCCAAAAAAGGAGGAGGTTTCTCAATTCGACCGTATACATGTTCTTTTTTTTTAAATATGTATAGATTATTGTTTTTATAATGCTGCTAACTATAATGCTACTATTATATACATTTCGCGTGGCGTGGTCGGAATGTTAACCTAAAGGGAACGTAACATGATTGATTTTACGTATTTTCGGAGTAAGTCTTCTGTGCTTGTACTATTATTCATTCTGTGGTACTGCGCACACACTTGGGCACTATAAAATTACTCTTGCGTAACAGGTCTGGTTTCGATGAAACTGACCACCATCACTACAATGGTTGTGGGTGTTATACTAATCCTAAAGTGGGACTGTCCTGCACGACACCACAGACACTTCATTGTATTGAGCTGACGTCGCAAACCAGAAATTGACGTTTTACAAAATTCAATTCACCCTCATGGTGGCTCCACATTACTGGTGTAATTCACGACACAAGTTGTGCCCTCCACATTGACGAACGTGCGTTAAAACACATTCTCGTTCATGCTTGTTAACAAGGCTTCCCGTCACTAATCCGGAGCCGCCATCATTAATTCGGTACAAAACCATAAGCTAAAGAATAAACGTCAAGGTGATGCCATAGACAAAAGGTGCGTTACAACGGCGGGGATGATCGAGGAATTTAATTAAAATCAGGCCGGGTGTCCCGCTGTCGGCACGGGCGGGCTGGAGTGCTGTCATGTCGTACGTTCTTTAAAAGCTTTATTTTCGTCGAAAACGAGAAAAGAGTTGTGTAGAGCTTATTAAAAATTGTAATTTAATACATATGAGAATCATACTTGAATCAAGTGCGGTAGATAATAATATATGAATGCATACTAACATTGTAAATGGAAAAGTTAGGATGTTAGTCAGTTAATCACGTAGAAACTACTTAACCGATTTTCATGATATTTGATGTACTGATTAGGGTATTGACCTGCAGGCCTAAAAGGGCCTTATAGCAATATTGCAAAAAAGTTGGTCTGCAATTTATTATAGTACATTTTGCTAAGAAATCGAACAGTTTTGATAAAATAGTTACTTCAAAATCAATTTAAATTAATTGTAAAATTAACGTTTTGCAAAATTAGTAGTTATTTGCAAGAAAAATGACAAAATTAATTACACTTAGCATTATAGCTAAGCGGCCTCATTAGCCCTTCTGATAGAATACTTTTTTCTTTACGATTGAAACTCATCAAAATACATGTAAATATTTATTATTTTTAAAATGGGAGCTTAATCCAGGCATTCCCCTGGGAAATAATGATTGGAACTGACCCGGTATTCCAACGGAGTACGACGAATAATATGACGCAGCGATTTGTTAAAATCACTCGAGCTCCCAACATATCGGTATATGTCAGACTAGGGAGGAGCAGTATCGATAAATAGAGGTTATAATGTCGAAAAGCACTGATAAATTTAAACTATATTATAATTAAAATTTATTTAGAAAATAATTTTACATTTTAGAAATACAATCATCACTTTTATATAAATTGGATAGATATAAAATTCTTGATTTGTACACAACCTAATAACTAAACTTAAATACGATAAAGGAACTGGAAGAAACCGCTAAAGGCGGTTTCTTCCAGTCCTAAATTAGTATGAATAATATAAGAAAAATAATTTAGAATGAATTAATTGAATATTATTAAAATATTTTATATCACTCATATTCCGTATGAAAGGAATAAGTTATACATAATGGTTATTAAACTTAAACAGTGCTTTAAATGTGGAAGTGTGTCTGTCCCCTCTTTACGCTCAAACTGCTAAACCGACTTTTCTAAAATTTAGTATCCCGTAAAAAGGTACGGTACCCCGCGATAATCGAATTTCGATAATTTCGATTTCGAAGTTATCGATACATGAGGCACATCCCTATTTGAAATTGAGAGCTTCGCTCCGAGAGATCGTCACATCAGTATTGATTAAGGCTCGTTACCTGCTAAGTGTTTACTTCCCTTAAATATATACGAGTTTATCTAACAATACGATGTAACACAGAAAATGATTTATATTTTATTCGTAATAAATAAATAAATAAATGAATTTAGCCTTTATTACCGATCGTTCTACAGATTTTTGTACATTTTATGTTACTTTAATTTTATAAGATGCCGCGGCGGTCGGTGTGTCTTATGATATAGGTCTCCTCCAGAGCCTTCCACTGCTTTCTATCGGAGTCTTTGCCAAAGTGGACCCAGTGTAATCTTTAAGTCATCCTTCCATCTTTGGACTATGCGACCTCGGGTTCCTAAGGCCGTCCCTCGGGATCCAGGATGTCACCTATTTGCTCCATTTTTATATTTTACACCGTAGCATGAGCCCTGTCCATCTCAATTTCAGTTGATCCACTCGGCGGAGTATGTCTGTCGGTTTTGTTTTGCTTCTAATGTTAGTGCTTCTAATTTTGTATTTTATTTTTAATTCCAACATGCTCCTCTCAATTATATTCGTAAGAATATAATTAAATTTTGATTTGCGCTATGGCTACCTGTTACTATAATAAAATACAGTTTAAAAAACATTATTTATATCCATATTATATATACTTACTGAAAAATGCGAAAATGTCTGTCTGTTACCACTTTAAGACACAGAACCGATTTTGCTGAAATTTGGTATGGAGATACTTTGAGATCCGGGGAAGGATATAGGATACTTTTTATCCCGGAAAAATCTACGGTTCCCGCGCGACAAACGAGTTTGGCGCAATAGGATTTGTGGGCTTCATCTCTGTTTCCAAATCTAAGCCTTACTCTTACGACCTGTTTAACCGCTTACTGATAAAGCTTCTGTGAGGCTATCCATAACTTTTTTGACAGATTCTCCATACAACACCTGTCAAATAAAGCTGTGGATAGACTAACTGTACGGTGAAACAGGCTGTTACTTTTGTAACACCCTACAAAACGTTTGTCAAAACCATAAAACAACATTTCAAACTAACAACAAAACAATAAATTGTTGTTGTCGTAATTGGAACCCGCTTTGTACGTTACAGCAGCTATTGTGTTGGTCGCAAAATGGAGGAAACCCTGGAATGTTTATTACCTTTTCCCCGGGGGGAAGGAGGATAGAGGGGAAAGGAGGAGTAAAGGAGGGGAAAACGAGTCGGTAATTAATTTATTTCAAAAAGAAGTTTATAACCTTAGAACTGAGAAACGCGTGAATGTTGATAAGTTTCATAATGTTATAAGTTCATAATGTAATTTACTTTAGCCCGTGGCTTCGCTCGCGTAGAATTCGATAGCGAAAAAATCTTCCTTCTAAGCCCTCTTGGGAACATTATTTTTCTATGATATTCAGGGGGCAAGCGAGCAGACGGGTTACCTGATGGAAAGTAACTGCCACTGTGTGTGTGCGCTGCCGGCTTTTATGAGGGAATAGGGAATGGGAATAAAATGGGAATGGGAATAGGGAATGGGAAGGTATAGGGAATTACGAAAGTTGGGCAGCCGGTAAACTCACTCTACCGATATCGGATCGGATAATGTAAAAGCATTCTAAGAATTTAAACGCTAAGGCGTGCTACGGCGTAGTTCAAGAAAAGCGTAGAGGCTCTACGACGTAGCGGTATTAGTTAAAAATTGAAAATAAATGCTATTATTTTAGATTTTTTACTAATGTTATAATGCATTCGCACAATATAGTATAGTTCATTACCCCTTTGTAAAAAAAATGCCATTTCTATAGACGATTCTCAACAAAGTGTGTTGTCACTTTGTTGTCGATCGCGGTTTGTATAGAAATTTGACATAAGGTTTAATAAATATACCGCCAATCTTGAGCTGAAACATAATAATAATGTATGTTTCACTAATTTTTGCACGCGGTTTCGCTCGGGTGGAATTCGAAAATCGCTAAAAATACCAATATTCTTTTAAGCTTTCTTTGTGAACATTATGCCGTATTTTTGCCGTGGGAGAGCCATGCTTCGGCACGAATGGGCCGAATCGACCAGAGTGATAACACCGCCTCACGGGAAACTGGCGCGAAACGGCGTTGTGCTGTTGTGTATGAACTACTGTTTCCGCTGTTGTATTTCTGTTAACCTGTGCAGCTTAAATTAGTCATGAGGATTCAGTTTCGAAGTACGAGGCATACATATAACCGAGAAGTTACAAGTTAGTGTTTAATTCCACCCTCCTCGACTCTCAAAGTAAACTTCTGAGATCCGGGCTTCCGCATCCAGAATCGGGAAGAGGATATTCGAAATTCGAAACTAGTGCGTCCGTGGCCTAGTGAGTAAGACCTTTGGTTCGCACTCGAGAGGGGTAGGTTCGAACCCCGGTGGCGTGTAGGCATGTACTTGCTCCCACAGCAATAAGCATCCGTATCATACAGTATATACGGATGCTCATTGGTTCGGCATGAATGGGCCGGCTCGACAGGAGTGATACCACGGATTCACAGAAAACTAACGTCAAACGGCATTGTGCTGTATTTTATTAGTGAGTGAGTTTACCGGTGGCCCAACTTTCCTAATTCCCTATCTCTATTCCCATTCCCTTTTCCCTCATAAAGGCCGAAAACTCACTTGCCTCTTTTGGGATGTCGCTTGTGTCTATGGGCAACGGCAGTTGCTTTCCTTGAGGTAACCCGTCTGCTCGTTTACCCCTAATTTTTTCATAAAAAAGAGGAAACTCGTAAGTAAAACTGGTGTATGCAGATAATAGACCTGTCTCTCTCTGTTAAAGTGAGTTCTCTTTCTTGCGCACTTTTTTAGTCCGCGCTATGTTTTTGTATTCGAAATGTAAAACTGTGAAATTTTGAAACTATTCTATAATATATAACGAAAGTTGAACTTAGCAAAATAATAATAATAAATAAGTTTTATTGACACCAATATGTTACAAAGTATGTAGTTTTTTGATGTCTGCACTAGGCTGAGCTTGTCCTGCAGATCATGAAAATAACAACACCAAAAATTTGAAAAAACCTAAAAAAAAAACTAAAGTCCCTGATGAAATAAAATAATAAACGCGCTGAGTATCTGTCTTAGTAAAAAAAAAAAAAGTTTAACCAACTAGTTTCTGTGTAATTTTTTATTCTACCAACCCTTAACCTTTCTATATTATTTCATATTTGGGTATACTACATAACTACCCTGTGAAGGGACCGCCCTATAGCCAGAAGGGTTAGCTAATGACCGGCATTGTGGATTTTGAATATTAACCGACCAGTTTCAAATTTAGAATTTGGACCTTTGTCTTAAATTCAAGTTTGGTTTTGTAGTATTTTATAGAGATATTTATTTACATTCTTAATATTATTTTTCTTAATATTATAAATTACATTATATCCATCGCAATGAAAATAGACGTATTATTCATAAAAACATTTAAGCAGTGTTTAAGTAGTTAAGATTCGCATCATAATATTAAAATCGTCACACGACAGAAAGATACAGCAAGCCTTGATTAGTTAAACACTGTTTAAGTATTTTATGGTAAGGAGGTTAATGTGTACAAGTATGTTCTAATAGCTTTTGCCCGCGGCTTCGCTCGCAATTTATAATTTGGTAAATACGATATGATACTTCAAAAATGTTTTTATAAAACCAAAAATAGCCTATAGTACTCTCCATCCATTCAACTAAGTTTATGGAAAAAATCAAGTAAATTGGTTCGTTAGAGCGTGAAGGAAAGACAAACAACCAAACACACTATCGCATTTATAATATCAATAATAAGGATATATTGTTATCTCCCAATTAGGTCGTTGATCTTATAAGGACTATAAAAATTAGTATAATATAGATATTT
>JAOTAV010000759.1:0-10303 GCA_026546445.1 Cyclargus thomasi | reverse complement strand
GTCTACTAGATGGCACGTTTTTTACTTAATTTTTATTGAATATAGCGTATTTGATACACTTAGTGACATCTATCGGTAAGGTCTGAAATAAAACCTACGGACACGCTAGTTTGTATAGGATCCGCTACTCTAGGTATAATTTCTCTATGGTTCAACTCAGTCGTCCGCGCGGCCCTATGTGTGGGTTAGCATTTTTACGGACGGCGCCGGCCGCGTCACAGCCACATGAAAGAAAGTTGTGTACTTCCAAGCGCACGCACACATAGAGCCGCGCGCACAACTGTGTTGAACTATCTGTAACGATATTAATGATGTTATAACTCACCTAACAACATAATAACGACGTCGTCCTGGGCGTACTCTCTGATCTCGCCAAGCCACGCGCGTATGTTGTCGAAGCTCGTCTTGTTCGTCACGTCGTACAGCAGCAGTAGGGCTGACAACAGGATATTATGGGTGTGTTACGAAATATAACCCAGTGTTTCAGGTAGAGCTTATACAGTTACAGCTTGTAATAAAAGTAAGTGATAATATACGTCATAAGCTTTACCTAGTACACTGAGTTATATTTCAGAACACACCAATAACACCTTTACATATAAAGGTGTTATTGGTGTGTTATTTTGTCATTGGTGTGACATATATGTCGTCACTTCGTCAGTATACATGGTGTAACATAAGTAAGTGAAAATACTTTAGTGTGTGTATGTGTTTCTTATAGAGAGCTCAATGTAAAGGTAGCAGAGCTGGAAGGGAATTAAAATTTCTGATTGGGAAACTCATTCACTGGCAAACTTATACATACAAAAGCACAAAAAAATTTGCACTCTCTGCGTTGCTACTTTCACAGTGAACTTTTTATAAAAAAAACACAGACTTCAACTATAAACAATAGAATATTTCGTGTATGATTAATATGTCATGTCAAAATATTGCAGTGTGCGTGTTTTAGTGTGCGTAGCCTTTTCTTTATTAAAATATGTAAGATAAAAGCATATTTTAAACTAATATTGGTATTCCACGCTCGTCCTCCACATTAACTGTAACTGGGAAAAAATTCATTCTTTAACGTCTACGCGTCTTTCGTAAAAGGGGTACAAAGTTTTCCGCTCGCATTTTAATATAACATCTAAGATACAAAAATGTTAATCGTCACTGTTTTAAAGCTACAGAATTATATAATACTTAGGTACATGATGCATGTATTGATGATAGTAATATAATATATACTCTATATATGTCCGAATTACCTAGCCGTGTTTACTCGGTCATTAACCTTATGTGAACCTTATCGATCAATATACAATTAGCAATTGAGATATACAATTTGAAATCTGAGAGTATCAAATTACAACCCTACTGTATAATATTATCTAGACGATAAATACAGAATGTAACAAAACTAAGCAAAAAAATATAAAGAATCCCATACAAATTACAGCGACTTGTCTTCATTTTGTAGTAAATAAATAAATAAATAAACTTTTATTTGGCAAACAGAGACATTACACTACAAAATACAAAAAGGATAATAACATAAGAAATCAGTATAAATTAAGATAGAAAGTAGCAACAATACAGTACTGCAGACTACAATAATGTGCTTAACTAAACATTCTATGGTGGGTAGTGTAATGTCCAGTCGTCATTATTATTTTTAACAAAAAATTAAAACCAACTTCTAAAGGGAAAAAAACAAAAATAATAAAAAGGAAACCTAAAAAGTATTTAATAAAATTTATTCTTTAATAGTGCCTGCTTCAGAATTCGGTAAGGCATCAGCCTATTTCCGTACACAATCTTCATTATTTTAAAGCCAGTACCAGCTAACATGTCATGATTTGTCTAAATTTAAATTTTTGACTGGCTCATGTTTCTATATAAATTCGAGGAGTTCCCTCGATTACTCATGGTTCCCATAATAAACCACCACCATGGTGAATATGGGACCTATTCGGAACAATACCCTATACAACAAAGAAAAATTTTTTTCGGAGGTTTCTCATAGAAACTGTTTTAGTGCTGATAAACTGTCACCAGTAATATTTCCGGACAGCTACGATCTGCAAACCTTCAAGAAGAGCGTATTCCCTCTTAAGAGGCCAGCAACGCACCTGCAACCCTACTGATGTTGCGAGTGTCTGTGGGCGGCGGTAGTTGCTTTCCCGATCAACCCGTTGGCTCGTTTGCCCCCTTATTTTGTAAAAAAAGTGATAATATTCGATCGAATGTTAAATGTTAATCGAACATAAAGATTGCACATCGGCCTTCGGAAAGAGGCAATCGGTCTATTTCGGCTGCGTATAGCGTTGTCTCTGTCGCACGAAATACAAAAAGTCCGGTATACGAGTATGTAAGGCTGTACAACAATTACGATTCGGTTCTTTATAAGAAGAATTATTTCTTATTTTTTGTATAAATTCTGTGTATGCTTTTGGTAAGGATTTAAAATGAACTGTACCATGGCTTTTTTTCCTCGGTATCCTAGCACCAAGTCTACCTTTAATTTTTCTTCTAAGAAAGAAGATTGCTCTAAATATTTTTCTTTCTTAGAATCAGTGCATAGGTTTTTTTTTCATTATTCGGTTTGGTATGAAAATAATGCTATCCTCACAAGTTAAAATGCACATGTTAAGGCACGTCACAAAAGCTTTTTAACTAGATGTCACTTTACGTAAATTACGGCGTAGAAGCTTATGCAAGCTACCGCGTTAGCGTTAGTTGATTCACGAAAAGTTCGCTAGATGGCACTTTGACGGCATGTTCTTCTTTTTTAATTATATACATATAATTTGAATTATATACATATTTATTTCAATTTTCAAAGAAAGCACCGTTTCACTCATGTCATGTAGGATAGGTACTAGCAAGTAAAATTAATTAAATGAATCGTTATATTTTACCGTGGGCATCCCTGTAGTAGGCGTGGGTCACGCTACGGAACCGCTCCTGCCCCGCCGTGTCCCAAATCTGGAGTTTCACCTTGATGTTGTCCACTGTAACTACCTTGTTCTGCAACAGATGGCGCTATATGTAGCATTTTTACAAATAAATAATAACGTTCGCAATCCGGCTATGAATCCATTTCCTTGATGGTACTATTTCTCAAGACGCAGTTTGTAAAAAACTTTTTACATATTTTCATAAATTGCAAAAATAAACGGAAAATATAAACCCTACATCATAAAGACATAATTTTTTAAGTCAATGACGTCAATATGTTTTGATCACCAAACTTTAAGAACTTCTTCTTGGAAAGAAAGTACTACTTAAAGCTTATACATGGGCTAGCGGAGTAAGTTAATAACTTATAAATATGTTAAAACGTTAAGCCCTAATGTTAGCCAATGCCAAAAATATATTTTATAGAATCTCCTTCATCTTTCATTACTAGCGAGGACTTTTCTCCTAAGCTTAAACCTAGTTAATCAAAAAAAAATGCTCCGTGGACATTGATTTTTGAAAAACTAGAATAATTACGAAACTCTTTCGTTAAGATGCACGATTTTTATATATAATACAATTGTAACACAATAATCCCTAAGGAGGATTTCTTATGTTTTGTTTTTATTAATTGTATATTAATCATTTTCTGTTAGTGGGGTTTTTTTGAAACTCCGAATCTATGGTCAAGGTATTAAGTAGTCCATGGTATTAATTTAAATCTAAACTATAACGGGATCGAATTAACTATATTTAAAATTTTAGAAGTTTTCAATAAAAAAATATAATAATTATAGAAAATATATCCCATGACATCTGTCCCCGTAGGACTCCTAGAAGAAACCTCTGTTAGAGATAAGCAGTACATATTGTGTCAACTCTCTATTGTGTATTTTTAATGCAAATTTTTCCATGCGCAATAAATGGGTAATTCTCACGAAATTCCGAAATGTGGTTATCTTAAAATAGTAAAAAATGTTGAAATTATTGAATCATTATTTTATGTGATTTTGATAATATTAATATTCCTTGAACTAAATTATTTGGTGGTTCCCCATTATTGTTCCATCATTAAAATTACCATATAATTTCGTCATACATTCTATGAGGGAATGATGGTGAGGGAATGAGGAACTAAAGAATAACCGTCTAGTACTCGTGACATAGTCTTATATTTAAAACAATTTTTCTGTTAAGGAGATTACTCCCAAATGCCATGTTATCTATGAAATTTATAATCAACTCAGGAACTTGCCGTTTAATTTTTAAGATGTGGGGGAATCACGATCAAAAATGTAATTTAACCATAGAACTAAACTTAGAAAAGTAACAGAAAATAAAATTACTACTAGGGACACGATGAGGGAATGATATTAGAATATTTATGGCCACGCATTTTCGTTTATTTATTTAAACGGTTCTGAAATCGAATGCAATACTTTTATGGATAGTTATTTGGATCGTATAGTGATATGAGTAACATCCATACCTCCGTAGGATTTCAATATAAGCTCTAGGGACAAGAATTTCGTAATTTCGTGAGAATTACCCAAATAATAAATAAATAAATAATTCAGACACCAAACGCAATTTCTCTACATCAATAAAATGAGCTTATCAAAGTTAAAGGTTTAACAAATTACAAAAACATTTTAATTCATTATTTTATTTAATTTTCTTTCTTCACAATTAATGTTAATTCTTTCAATTTAGCGAGGCGGCTACACGGAAAACGCGCCGAGCCGTGAATTTAATCTCTCGTTAGCGGGGATATATACAGGACTTTAAAACAATATAACGGCTCTCGTCAAGTCCCTGTTGTTTCAGGCTTATAAATTTTTTTGTATTTCTTAGTGTTAATAGCAGGTTAATGACTTTATAATAATAAAGTGTCAGCTGTTTTGTAGCGACGACGTGAAAATCGATATTTTCGTTGAAGTTCTAACACCACGTAAGTCACTCATCGGCTATTTCGTCATTTTGATGCGTTTTCCAGGAAATCGGAAAACGCATCGTTTAAGTTAATCAGGAACACCGTGTGCCAGCTAACAAAATCTTGTACAATTTTTTGATTGAAAAATCTTATTAGTATGGTGATCTATACAAAATTCAATAAATTGTTTCGTTCTCCTGGAAAGTTGCTACTTTTGACTTACGTGGTGTTATAACTTCAACGACGATATTCCAATTGTAAACAAACAATTTTATGTTGACCGAAATTAGAGGTGATTTTGGAATTACTGAGTCTTCAGACAAATCATCAGGTAGATGAAATCATTATCATTAGTCCGATTTTTTTTAACGGAAATTATTATATTGTGTGTCCGGGCAAAAAGGTCGATATTCATGACCAAGGACAAAGAAGCTTACTACCAATGACTCTTTAAAAAAAGAACAAACGCTAAGGAGCAATAAATCAGTCAATTTAGGCACAGTTGTCAAGTCCAGGGGCGGGGACGAAAAATGCGCCAAACCTCGACCAGCCTCGAGTCTCGACGCCAATAGCGCGCGACCATATTTTGAATATGGAACCCCTGACGACCATCGCTAATTGTTTTTTTTTTAAGTAAGGATTAAAATACAGCAAAGTGCAATAGCGTTTTTATGCAATACGAAATTAATATTACTCAGTTTTACATGAATATGATAATATAAATATATATTATCATAGAGATTTAATATGAAGATTACGTTTTAAGAATTTGTTTAACATATTAAAAGAATTTTTCTAGAAACATTGTCATAATTATATTATTATAGTCTGGATATTATATGTTGAACAAAGAAAAAACCTTCTTAATTAAAAAAACACACACACAATTGTAGTTGCGAAAAAGATTGTGATCATTTATCTGATCATGAGACCTAAACACGAGTATTTCAATATAATTTCTGTCAAAAGTAAAGTGTTAATTGCTATTGAGATTTATAGGGAAAAGTGTTGTTTGTTAAAAATAAAATGTTGTAATTCGAAGTATAATTTATTTGCTATTGTCAAAATTAGACTCTGAATACTCAATGGAGGGAAAAAATCATCTTTCTCATATCTGATTATGTGGTATTTTCATACCTATATATATATTTCAAAAGATCATAAACTAAGTAGTAATACTCATGATCAAGTATCAAAATCATGAAATCCAATTGTAGTGCTATTTTAACGGTAAACAAAAGACGGAATAATGTTGCCAGTAAAAAAAATGCAAGGTTTAACTTATAGTAGCCAGACTATATTTTACAAGTAGGAATGCGCATTAGTTTCTGGTAAAATCTCGACATTGAACGTTTTTTCGTATGAAAATGTGACTCGACCGGCGTACGCGAAGCTTCGAAAGCCCTACGTTCTTGTTAGTACTTTTGTAGACTCCCAATACGGTATCTTTTTCACGTGAACTGTAACAAACTCGACGAAGAATCGCGTTCACGCGTTAGCTAATCATTATTTAAGAGTTTGTCAGAAAATCTTAGTAAATTTATTATTCGTGATTCTTAATTCGAACGACGAAATATATAGCTAATGTATCTCTGGCATTACAGCTGTGGCGTGTAGAGAGCGCGTAATACCCGGAAGTCGATGCCGACGGTGGAAATGTAGTTTCCCGCCAGAAACATGCCGTCCCGGAAACGCACCAGCATGCACGTCTTGCCAACCCCGCTGTCGCCGAGCAGCATCACCTAAAAGCCACAAACACTGTCAACTATTTAAGAACGCAACGTTAAAAAACTACACACAGAATTAAAAATACATAC
Organism: Cyclargus thomasi; assembly: GCA_026546445.1. NCBI lineage: Eukaryota > Metazoa > Arthropoda > Insecta > Lepidoptera > Lycaenidae > Cyclargus > Cyclargus thomasi. The sequence goes on along the minus strand of JAOTAV010000759.1, from coordinate 3,610 downwards.
ATACTATGATTGCTTCAATGAATGTCTATTTTAAATTTGTCTTTCTAGAGATTTTCAGAGAGACATCAAAAATTAAATATTCCATTAGTTTATCCAATGCGAAAATTAATTATTTTAATTAGCCGGAGTGATTATTATTCTGTCAAAGAACCACTTTAATACTGACTTAACAATAACCATCAGGATCCGGTTTAAACATTAGAAAAATTATAAATATTACTCTGTGGTTAAAATGGAAATATAGTTTCACACGACCCGTAACAAAAAAAAAGAGCCTATTGTGTCTGTCTGTCTGTTCGATGTTCACGGCCAATCCGAATTTTGCTGGAATTTGGTATGAAGATACTTTAATTTCCAGAGAAGGGCATATTTTAAATTATAATTTAAATTTAATAATAATATTTGGCCAAAAGCGTTTCAAGCCATTCTCAATGATTAGGAAAAGTTACCAGGATAACATAATCACACAAGAGGTCTCACCTTGCCAAACACATCGTATTTCTCCTCTTGCTTATCATACGTCGGCGACGGAGGGTCGCTGTGCGGCATGCCGCCTGTCTCCTCGCTCTTGTCATCATCGTCTCTACCTTCCGGCAGATTCCTTGCCCAGGTAGGTCTGACTCTCCCCACCACAACCCTCTTCTCCATCTGCCGAGGCTCGCCGGGATTCCACATGGTGGTTCTCACTAATAGTTTGTTCGCATTTTGTTCACTTATCACATTCTTTTATGAGTTCCTAGTTTTCCAAAGCACTTGAGTTTTTAAATAGGTTGACAGTTACACTAAATTTAGTAACAGAAAAAAAGGGAAAGTTGAAACATAATAAAAAAAAAATGTAAATTGCCTATATATCATGCCCAAAAGAAAAAAATCGTTTTATGAAGCGATACATAAAAGGGGTTTCTAATAAGTTGGATTCACAATATCAGGTTCATTTTATAACAAGGGGTAGCCTGTGGGCGGAGTACTAAACCAGTGAGTTAAATATGTCAACCCTCGTCAAAGTTTTATCATAACGAGCATATCATTATAGCGTTTGAGGCAAGTTACTTGTTACATGAGGATTGTTCTTGATAGTATTTTGGCACTACCATGGGCCGTCTTTTGTTTATTATATATATTTTGGTAAAGTAGGTAGGATAATTATTATTTGGAGAAGAGTACGAGAAAGGGCCTAAAGTAAGGTAGAATACTCGGCGATAAAAACTACACATCAATCTTGGAAAAAGCTTATTTTTGCCTTAGTAGAATATCTGTCGTAAGAAATAAAATACCGGAATGGTATCTATTAAGAGCATTACACAACTTATGATTTGGTTCTTTTGATTAAAAAAAAAACGTATGAAATATACGAATTTCCAAAGGTCGATGTGCGATATTAACCGTCGGGCGTGAAAGTTTTTCATTTCCCGTGAAAAACTACCGGCTTACGGTTTGTGTTCGACGAAAACTTCGTGCCAATCAACCGAGATGGGCGGTCAAAGAGTTCCACGTGCAACTCACACGTTCTAAGAGGAATACGGACGCCAACGGCCTTGATTATACAATTAAGAAAATAATTAATACAATTAATAAAAACAACAAACAAGAATTCCTCCTTAGGGATTATAGCGTTACTTATATTGTATTGTATAAAGAAATCGTTCAACTTAACCGGTTAGTTTTATAGTTTATACAGTTTTTTTACAGAAAGTCGTATTCATGGTACATTTTTTTTTCTGATAAACTAAAAGCTTAAAGAAAAAATCCTCGCTAGTAATGAAGATCATTCTATAACATATATTTTTTTGGCTAATGTGGTTAACGTTTTCACTAACTTATAAAAGGTTAAACTTACCCCTCTAGCCCATGTAAAAGCCTTAATATTTTGTACCGATGAGAAAACCAAAGGTTTAAAGCTAACGCATACATTTTTGCTACACGCTTCTCATTTTTTTATGAAAGTTTTTAACCTAAAAGTAAGATTACCAGATAAAAATCTAAAGTACAGAGAAAAGGCTTGATTTCCCCAAAAATACTGTGACTTTTTGGAGTTTAATATTTTTGACAAACCGTTTGGAACTCATATTATTTTTGTTTTCATCATAATTTTCTACCTCCTAAGCGGATTATTAGCCTGGTATCACTTTTGAGCCTCTATTCTTAGATTTATTGATTGAGCACGACGGGGCTGTCGACGTGCATTTCGATTGAAGCAAACGAAACAAATTGAGATCCATCAGTAGTAAATAGTTAATGAGAAAACTTATTCGATCACAGCTCACAGCTTTCTTGAAAACATTGGAAACTTCTAACGTTTCCAAGGTATGTTAGTATATAGTATTCGATAATGTAATATTATAATATTTAATATTACATCATTTCATGAAAGTTACGAAAAAGTTTTTAATCTACCATTTTTTGCCCGCGACTCCTTTGGCGTTGACTTTCCCCGTTTTTCTGCCTTTCTCTTGAATTTTTTTCTGAATTTTCTTTGCTATAATTCTAACGGAGCCCTAGACCTTTCCAAAGAATGCAAAGCCGTGGAAATCGGTTCATACGTTTTGGAGTAATAGCGTCAGGAAAAAAACCCGACTTTTTTATATACGTAATTTCAAATCATCAATTTAATGTTCCGATCCTCGCTGCCAGCAGCCGCGACAAATAAGAAATCAATTAAAATGCTACTGCCTTGAATTGGCGTAGAGCAAACTGAACCCTACAATTATTAATTATGTCATAAAGTGACATTTTCTTTTATATTTTATGAGTAGCGGCCGTCTGTATGTTGTGTTGGTTGGAACTGTATTGTATTGTGTTAGAAACACGCCAACGACCTCTCCCCCCGTTAAAAGAAAATAATGAATATACTATAAATAAAAATTCCATTCAGGGATTATATTGCCCCGCCGATTTTAGAAAAATCCGCTTTCATACAAGACGGATATCGCACATCTCGACGGAGCATGCCGGCCTCAGCGGGGCGGATTTTTACTCGGCGGACACGACACGGCCCGGTAAGCAGTGGCGTAACTATAAGGTGGCAAGCCGGCAAAAAGCCACGGGCCCCCAGTCCGAAGGGGCCCTCAATCAGCCCGCCGCCCGCAAATTTTGTATTGGATTGACATAGTGAAACGAAAACGAATTTGTCACGGGCCTCGAACGGTATAGTTACGCCACTGCCGGCAAGCCCGCTTTCTTACCAACTTTATGGTATAAATGAATAACAATTAATTAGGTAGTCCAATTTCTTTTAGTAGATTAACGTAGGAAATTGATATTAAATAATTAAATATAATAAAAAGTGAACACTGCCTAAAAAACATAAAATTTTAATTTAGTTTTAACAACGTAGAATGCATTGATATATAAAGGAAAAGTTTTGGTAAGAGTTAAAACACTTTTTAGTAGATTTAAGTAGAAATCCATATAATAAAACAGTGAAATTTAAGTGTCTGGACATTTAATTTTTTGTTACAAAATAATCAATGTAGGGGTTCTAAGGAATAGTAATACAACACATATCTTTAAGTTTAGTAAATTAAGATTTTTAACAAGTAAAAATGCGGGTTGAGAACCTCGACGCGCGTTTCGCCCCAACACAGGGGCATCCTCAGGATGTGGACTCTAC
>JAOTAV010000758.1:0-10304 GCA_026546445.1 Cyclargus thomasi | reverse complement strand
CCATTATCACACATTAAACACCGAAATAACACAAATTTAACAAAAAATACAAAACACACAACGTCACTCTCTGAAATTCCCGCCAAAACCTTCTGCCGGGAGTTTGCCGTTTGCTGGCTATGGTGTCGCAAAATATAGTCGATATTACGTTCTCTAAAGGCGAAAACGAAAAGAAACGACGATTCTACAAGCGGAATAGTAAAACTTATTTGAAGACATAAGTGGAAGAAGATAGGTAACATTTTAAAAACTCTCGGATTTTTGCGTTAATTGAAGCTTTTTGATCGGAAAAAATATTTAAAATTAAAATAATGTATAACTAGAAACACTAGCTAGATAATAGAATAGTTGAGTTACAAGATTTCTCAAAAATTCATGTAAAAAATATTATATACTATATAATATTTTTTTACATGAATTTCTTGCAAAATGTTAGTTATCCGCTTCGTCCATCCGACACTTATATTTTTATATGTGTTCGCTAAGATTATTCCGATCTAGGCATTTAGGTATATTGCTTCTTGTGCGTCTTAATTTGAAGTGCATCAAATTCTGTCAATCATATTCAAACATTCTTTAAAAGGTATGTTAAAAAATAGGTTTTTGACGTAAAAGCTAGGTAGTAGACTTAAGTAGAGATCAGTCGCTGATGTTACTCACCATTAACTAAGTCTATGCCAAATATCAAGAATTGATTGCATCGTTACAAACAAACGTACTTTTCCATTAATAATATTCGCGTAATTTGTGAATGATGATGATGAGCAAGCCAAATATTGATAAAGCCTTGTTCTTGTTATTCCTCCAACTCGGAGCTAACACAACTTATCGAGTATTCCAGGTTGAGTCAATAGTTTTAAATTCTTTATAACCATCTACCTCTGGATTGTTCTATCCATTATTAAATCAATTTTCGATGGCCACTATAATAATGTTTGCCTTGCTATCATTTAGAATTCATTGTGGTTCCATATAAAATGAGGTTTGCCGCGGGAGAGCCATGCTTCGGCACGAAAGGGCCGGCTCGACCGGAGTGATATCACGGCCTCACAGAAAATTCACGTGTAACGGCAATGTGTTGTGTTTCGTTCAGTAAGTGAGTTTACCGGTGGTTACCCAACTTCCCTAATCCCTATTCCCTTATAAGGTGCCGCACTTGCGACTCTTCGGATGTTACGAGTGTCCATGTTGCTTTCCATCAGGTAACCCGTCTGCTCGCTTGCCCCCATAATATCATAAAAAATCCTCCTAAAGATGATAGTATAACTAATATATAGACATAACATCTTTTAAATATATATAACTCAAAAGTCACTAACTTGAATAGTACCTAACCTATCTACGCAAACCCAAACCACTATACAAAGCGGGCTGAATTTTGATATACGTAGATTTTATGACGCAGGCATCGTTAACAACAACGTCTGTCGGGCCCACTACAACCAGCGGTCGCATATTCCAAAGGCCTATTTCACCGCTTACTGTTAAAGTTTCTGTTAGGCTATCCACAACTTTTTCACAGATTCTCCATATAAAATCTGTCAAATAAAGTTGTTTCTGTCAAATAACTAGACTAAATGTAAGAGGTGAAACAGGCCCTAATCATTGTTTTGAACCTACGCATCAAAATTCATTAAGACACAAACTTCAGAAATCAACCAGCTCTTAGACTTTAATAATCTAAGAGGCAGATAAATATTAATATCGGGTTGAACGACCTCTCTCAAGACCGGCGCGTGCGCAGACCGATAAACGCAGATCTATAGATCTGGATCATAGTCGCTTTAATTATAACTAGTTGGTGCCCGAAGTAGCGGGCGAATTTGTACATCACGGGGGAACCGTACATTTTGCCGGGATAATAAGTATCCTATAAGTTGCCCAGGCCTAAAAGCTATTAAACAAAAAAACATTTATTCAAATACGTCCAGTGTTTCCTGAGATTAGCGCGTACAAACAGACAAACACAACTTTTTAATGTCGATATGTGTTTTATTACTGTTATCCTTGGCACCCCCACATTGATTGTTTTGAAAAATATTAAATGTACAGACACTCCAATTTTAATGTTTTATTATATGTATAGATATGCATTTATCATGATCATTAACTTAAGATAAATGCTTTTTGATTGTACTAATATTTTAAAAAATGGTTTCTCGTTGTTTGTCCCTGTAATATATTTAGATCTGTAAAATGCACTCATAATAATAACCTCTTACACCGGCTTCGGTGACGGTGGTCTGTTTCATAGAAACTGTAGGCATGTTATGCAGGAGTTATTTTATAGTGCCCAAGTGTGTGAGCAGTACACCGGAGCAATCTCTCTTCCTTTACTCTCGAAACCCAGTGGGACGGATGACCGACACGACTGACGAGAGATCAGGCGCAGGACCGACTTTTTACACGCCCATCCGACGCATGGATCATCTTACTTATCAGACAATCAGGTGATCAGCCTGCATTGTCCAGACCAAACTTGGAAATATCATGTTTCCAACGCGGGAATCGAACCCACGAGTTTTTTTTGAAGAGCCGAGCACTGTACCACTAGACCACGGAGACGCATAATAATATAGCATTTATAGCAAAACGTATGCTGAGTTCAAACAAAACGTAAGGTCAACGAAACTAAGCGCCGTGATGTAACGGTAGGCGTGCATCGGAAAAAACATACTCCCAGCCATTACGCTAATGACTCCATGTTGAACCTTAATACCCCGCAATAGGGGCGACACATCATCACGACACCACGCCTCAACCCGTCATTGGCAGAAATAAAAACGGCGACCACGTCACGAGCCGATGGACGGAGAAATCGAGTGACAATGTGTCAGGCGGCCAGCGTATGTTGACCTCCCCGCCGCCCCCGCGCCCCCCCCGCGCCACCGAAACCCTTCACCGGACGCAGGTCAGCGTTCGCTGGCCGATTATGAAATGACAATTGAAGCTTCAATGAACAAGCCGCAAGATTTCATCGATCACGGCGAATCGCCTACCGTTATGAAAAAATCGATTCTCGACCGATTAACCGCGACTGTCTCGCGGTGTCACACCCCGACACTTTGACACCGGTATACAACATAATGTATACAACTGTTTATTTTATTATGCTACCAAATATCAACTGATACACTTTAATCACAGAGAAGATATTAAGGTGTAATGTATTCTTATTCTGTGGTTTTATTAACAAATATTATTCACTAGCTCTAGCCCGCGACTACATCCGCCGCAATAGTCCCGTTTTTGTTTTTTTTTTATTACTGCTCGGATCCTATTAATCGTAGCGCGATGTTATATGTCCCATAGCCTTTCTCGATAAATGTACTAAGCAACACAAAAATATTTTTTTTTTAATTCTGGCCACTAGTTCCTGAGATTAGCGCGCTTAAACAAACTCTTCAATTTTATATTATAAATGTATAAGAATAACGTAAATGAAAATTTATAGAGAAGTAGATTACGAATAAAAAAGTATCCTATGTGTCCTTTCCCGGGGCTCAAAGTATCTCCAAACAAAATTTCATCGAAATCGGTCAAGTTGCTCAGCCGTAATCATAGCCCGGGGCTAAAGGGGCGGTTAGACCGAAACTTTCATATCTATAATATTAATATCATAGAAAACGGCGACTTCGAAAAGCAGGTGAATTCTAAATCGAAAATAATAAGTGGATTATCTGATAGTGATTTTTCAATCAGTACCCAAATGGAGCGTTAAATAGTTTTCGTCAGTGTTGCCACACGCAAATTGCACGATCTTGCGGAACATGTTTTTAGATATTACTCAAATAAGACGGATTTTACGCCAGGGATGTCGAACCTTGGCAGAGCTGCTTTTGCTCAAGCGGAGAACGGAACATCACAGGGCTTAAGAGAACCTCCTCGGGAGGTCCCACGTACTCCGTAAAACATTTCCACATACAAAAAAGGGATGCCGGAGCCTTGGCAGAGCTGTGGTGGGTTGTTGAAAGCGGAGAGTGGAGAGACCATGAAGTTTTAGTGCGTAGATCCCGTCCCCCACGTGCACCGGTGTCTCCAGTCTGCTATCATGACCATTACAAACCTACATGGTTCCAGGCAATTCAATACACGGCTAGCAATTGTCTTGATCTTTTTTCGTATATAACAATGTATTATTAGAATAATAACTGAATTAATACTAGTTTGGTTGTCTGTAGATGGATTTTTAACATGTTAGTGACATTAGGGAACGTCAAACATCACATATTTAGTGTCTCGTGACTGCTGACTGACTGGAACTTGGCTGGGAATAAGAGGTCATAATAATCCCCCTGGATGGGTAAAGCATTTACTCATGCAAAAAAGTGATGCCGAACCTGTAGTCCGTAGCATGCAGCATAAGTGCCAATGGCACAATTTTGGCACGCCGATGAAAACAAAATGTAATTAATGTATTAAAGTTTTTGGAAGTATGTCCGAACATGTTATGAAATTAAAGAACTACCACTGATTGTTATTGGTAGCTATATTTCGTGAGGGAGAGATACTCAAAATTTAACACCCCCTTCAAGAAATTATTACTACAAAAAATCCTATCTTTTATTGATATTCATAGTATTTTCAATAAAACACAGGTTAAATTATAGGATTACTACCAACGATGCTTCGAACGAAACTAAGCCCTCTAATCGTCGTTATTAGAACGACAGATAATATTCAAACCTAAAACGTCAGACTAAAGATTTTCCTAGAAAAATGCCATGTAGACAAAAAAAGATTCGCGATCTCTGCTTTACGCTAAACTCGGGTAAATCTCATATAAAAAATCCATTACAGATATTAAATCGATATAAACTTTCTACGATATTGTAGCATCAAAAATATTACCTCGAGTATATTAAATATAATAGTGTCATTTTATTTATATCGTCTCGATACTTGCAATATAAAGTTTCCTAAAATAAGTAAAAAAATTTTTGCGTTTCTCGTGCATTTTTTTATTTTGTCACACTTGAAATATGCAATTGCGGGTTAAAATCTATTTTATGACAAAAAATTTTGTTTATCTTTTTTCCACACCCTAACAAAGCACCACTCGATTTGATTTTTAGCATAGACTATTTGAAAGAATGGAGAGGAACATAGGCTACTTTTGATCCTGGAAAAACATACCATAATGGCCTTTTGTCAAAACCGCTTTAAGATTCTATCTACATAATTTCTCATCTTTACCAATATTATAAACGCGAAAATAATCTTTAATTATTTGCAAATTCTACACGAGCGCAACCGCGGGCAAAAGCTAATATCTAAAGCAAACTCATTTCATACAATTCGCCCCAATCGCAAAACTTCCGTGAACAAGCTAATAGCCAGACTAAAAATTAAAAAAAAAAAACAAAACGAGGTATCAGTAATCATACACACATGGAAGACGAGCAATTATACAGGGTGGTGCCTGGCACGGCGGGCCCGAATTTGCGCTGCGACTATACAGGGTGTTTTTTTGGCGCTCATTAAAAAGTTACCGCAGTTTCGTTTGGAAATTTTGGGTTATGTAGGCTTTGAGTGAAACTAATTCTGAGCTTACATTTCCATGTTTTAGTAAGTTATTTCTTAAACTAAATAATTTGATTGATTTTTCTTTTTGAATTGAAAGATTGAAAGACGCGTAGATGTAAAAGCATGAAATTTTTTCACTTATAGTTCATATGGAGGAGGAAAGTGGACTACCAATATAATTTTAAAATCTGCTTTTATCTTACATATTTTTAATAAATAAAACGCTACGTACACTACAATATTTTGACAGGACACGATAATCATACACGAAATATTCTATTGTTTGTGGTTGACGTCTATGTTTTTTTATTAAATTTTATGGCCTGGTAACGAGACCTTTATGCCAAATCGAAGTCTGTGATTGGATTGAGAATAGATTATAGTTTCTTATAGCACTTTGCTAAAACTTAATATTTTGAATATATTTTATAATCGAATTTCCCTTTAGTTAAAATAATAAAGCCAACAAACTCTTTTACGAACATCCTGTACGTGGTGGAAAATTAAAGCTATTCATTTGCATTTGTCGTGGATAAGTCACGTGTGCTCGCGTGCGCGCGATGTATTATCAAAATCTGACGAGAACAACTACCAGGGTAGAGGCGACAGTGTTTTACCGTGGATATTGTTCTGTTTCTTTATGTTCAACCTTAATGGAATATTTTTTCATGAACTATTCCACTATATTCACTTCGATTTTACAAATTTATAACAAATACACGACCGGTTTCGACAAAGTAATTGAAGTGAATATAGTGGAAATAGTGCATAAAAAGGGTGTTTCATTGAGGTTGAACATGAATTTCCACTATGAACCAACAGTACAATTAATTACATATGTTTCGTTAAGGTTTTACCAGTATAATATGTTAAAAAACATTTTATATGGTTAATTACATACTTTGGTAATAATCCCTTCATTATTGCGGTTAAAAACCTGCTTTAGGTTTACGTGCGTGCGTTTAAAAGTGATAGTGTCTTGACCTTTAGGAAAATAGTCAATGAATTTATTTTCTCATTAAAGTTTATACAATATGCAAAATTAACACCAGATACGCATGGTTAGTATTTCAAAATATGAAACAACATATTAAATTTTTGAAAACGATAAAAAATCTTTGATAGCTCCAATAATAGAGATACTTCGCTTAATCCTTTATCATTTAATATGATTGTTATTAAAAATGTAACCATATTATTACATCTACTCTAAATTTGCAAAAAAGTTATTATTCATCTATTTTCTCTTCAGTTTTTTTTTTCATTAAACTGTTTTATTAAGAAAAAATTAAGATTTAATTTTTCCTTCCACGCAATTTATAAGAATTCAACCGGTTTGTCATCTCTGGCGGCTACTCTATGCCGTGCGCGAGCATGTATCAGGGGTACGTAAGCCGCATTAATTGTATGATCGATACCGGCCGTGTCTAACCGTTTATTAACTCCGTGGTTTTCGTATTTCGGATAACGATTGGATTTTAGACTAGACAGTGGAAGCCCTGAAATTTCTTTAGATATGGCAAGATAAAAAGTAATTTTACTGCGTATTTTATATTCAGCTTAAAACTTGATTTATGCATTTATATAAACAACATAAGATAATGTACTATGAAAGAAATTTATTCATTGGCAGTCTTATAAGGTGAATGAATCTCTATGCCTTGCTGCGACTTTTGGTCGGATTTTGACAATTCAATATAACTCTACTTTTCTGATATACAGAGTGTGGCAAAAGTAAGTGATAAAACTTTAAGCGTGTGTCCCTGATATAGAGTTTACTATGAAAGTAGCAGCGCTGAAAGCGAAAAAAAATTTCGTGATTTGTATGGCCAAGTTACTTACTTTTGTTACACTCTGTATACATATTTTATGTAGTATACAAAATTTTGTAACTTTATACAAAAGTTTTCAGACTAAGCTAGGAGCAAGAAATAAAATAGCAGAAACAGCTAGCTAATATCGATTTTGAAAACACGAAAAAGGTCAAAATCATTTCTACATCAAAACATTGTCAATACTAGGTTTAGAATTCACCGAGTGTAGAGAATTCTACTCTAGCTTCAATACATATCTTACAATCCACACGTATGTCTGTATGTAAGCAGAAACCCATACGTCTCCCGGACAACCCGGGTTACAAAATAACGACCCGCTACGATACTATCTAGGGTTGCCAAAATCCCGTTATATAAATATAACATGTGGTAGGATTGCCATCAACAAAAACTATTTTTTTTTTTATGACGTAACATCAAAGTCTTCAATTCCAGATATGGTGATAGAACCGGCGGTGTACGAGTTGGACTCGCACACGTAGGGTTCCGTACCAGTGAAGAGAAAAAAATTGAGACAACAGAGTTCCGAAAGTCAACCAAAGGTGTTTGACTTTCAGATCTCTGCTCAACTTTATATTTCCTAACAAGTCATAACGTGACGTAGACGTACTGCAGCGCATCTAGTACCAAGAAGAAAAACTTGAAAGAAAAACACTTTTCCTGTATGAGAGCCACTCCTAAATATTTAATTTATTTTGTTTTTAGTATTTATTGTTATAGCGGCAACATTCATATTCTGTGACAATTTTAACTCTCTAGCTATTACCGTTCTTGAGATACAGCCTGGAGACAGACAAACGGACAGACAGATAGACGGTAGTCTTAGCAATAGGTTCCCGTGTCACTCTTCGGGTACGGAATCCTAAAAATCAGGTACAGCCCCATGATTGTCATCGGCCTCGTCATCACGTCTCGTAGTTTTCTTTAAATGTAACATTAACAAAGCAATTTTAAGGTTGTTCTAGTGCTTTCTTATTAATTGTTGATCAGTAATATAATTTCCAAAAAAATCTTGCTCAAAAATAAAGAACTATTTGTGCATTAAAAAATCTAACGAAAGTGATAAAGTATTATATTATGTAATATAACGCTTAAAAGGCCTGTAAAGTCTGTAAGCAGCAATCCCGCTTAACATTATCTTTTTTTTTACTAAATATGTATACACAATGAAAAAGCGTAAGCATTCCATGAAGTAATCTCAAAATATCAAAAAAGGCCTGTAAAGTCTGTAAGCAGCAATCCCGCTTAACATTATCTTTTTTTTTACTAAATATGTATATACAATGAAAAAGCGTAAGCATTCCATGAAGTAATCTCAAAATATCAAATTGACTATTTTTAAGACCCTGATGTTTAAAAATAATCTTGAGAATTTTTAGTTTTTCGGTTTTGCCAACCCTACCCGCCTAAGGCATTGAGGTGAGGTACAAAGGAACAGCGACAATAACACGTGCTCGTCCTTTCGCCACATTTTAACAAGACCATGCATCGCATGCATGCTGCATACAGAGTTCCGCCTTGTGGATGGAAAATCCGTTCCGATTTTATATTTTACACTTTTAACAGTCTAAGGGCCTGTTTCACCGCTTAGGGATAAGTGTCGAATAGTCTATCCACAACTTTGTTTTGACAGATGTTGTATGTCATAAAAATAGTCTATCAGAAACTTTATCAGCAAGTGGTGAAACAGGCCAAAAAAGTTAATAAAATATGTCTCATATTTTACTTTAAAGTTTGAATAAAGGTGATCCATAATATTATGTTTATTTGTAAATTCCTTTTTTTATTATTTTCGTACCTGTCTATTTGTTTGCTACACTTAAGTTATAACCCAACCTAAACTAGTCTTTAATGCGCGAAAGAGATTTAAAATTGTTTTTAAGTATTTAGTTCTCCTTAAAAAATAATACCTACCTGATGATACGGTTATTATGAAATTTGCGTCGTTACGTCTTAATTCAAATTAAATTATTGTACCGAACCCAACTTTGCATTCAACACTTCACGCTTTGACACTAATTGTCTATGGTGTTTTGACTATTGTGCTGCGGAATTTTACAACCAACCCTAAACTGCACGGTTAGTTTTCTCTACCTGTCAATAGCATATGGGTCAAAATTACTGAATTCAGGAAAATACCTACATTATATCATAAAATAAAGGTTACACATTTGTATAACCAAACCTTTTTTTATGATATATTAGGGGGCAAGCGAGCAGACGGGTTACCTGATGAAACTGCCATCGCCCATGCGACATCCGAAGAGTCGCCTAGTGCGTTGCCGGCCTCTATGAGGGAATAGGAAATGGGAATAGGGATAAAGGATTAGAGAAGTTGGGTCATCGTTAAACTCACAGAACGAAAAACAGCACAACGCCGCTTCACGGCAGTTTTCTGTAAGGCCATGGTATCACTCTGGTCGAGACTGTCCATTCGTGCCGAACATGGCTCTCCCACGGCAGTGAGCATTAGTATTATGTAGTGGAGATCGGAAAATATCTCATTGGTACACGCCTCCACCGGGACTCGAACCTGCACCCTCTTGAGTGCGAACCAAAGGTCTTACCCACTAGGTCTCGGACGCTCTAAAACCTATGCTTTAACTTAAATTTGAACAGCGTTTTGATTTTTAATATAAATGGCATAAGGATAAAAAAAATATATTTCGTTTGATTAACATAGAGTATACACATGAGAGGGTAGAATTTAATTTTGATTATTCGCAGCACCTATATATTTGGTCCTTTGAAGACAGAACTTTTGAATAAGTTTGAAATCTCTGTCGAAGCATCATAAGCCCGAAACAGATGAAGCGATTTTATCTAGTTTTGAGTTTTAAGAATTAGCTATTCCTTAGCTATATTCTTAACTAGCTTTTGCCCGCGACTTTGTCCGCGGACAGGACGGTTTTTTTCACGAAATTTTTTGTCGCCATTCAAGGG